>CAJUYH010001286.1:41097-63268 GCA_910591685.1 Galerucella tenella | reverse complement strand
TTTTTTTTTTGTCAATGCTAGTTTATGACAAATTAATTGATAGCAATCGTTGAAGAAAAACAAAAGCGTAAATTCCACCGCCTGCCATGACTAATCAAAATTCGAATTTATTTGTTTATCATTTCAATTTCGTGGATTTATTGAATCAACTTCGTTGTATACTGTGTTTATTTCAATGGCTGAATGATACAATATATTTTCCATGTCATTGTCAGTTTTATATAATAAATAAACTTTGAGAAAATAATTTTGATGAAATTGCACAATGGCAATAGAGTTTGTCGAATATTTTTTCGGGATTATTTCATTTGATTTATGTACATAACAATAACGAAAATTTCCTGATCTCTTATCAGTTTGTGGAAGTATTATTATGTAAATTTACCATCGGCATTGTGACCTTTATCATAATTTGACCTTGATTGGATAGAGAAAACCGACAGTAAACCGAAACTTATATTATCAAATGCGTGTGTTGCTTCGATCAATCGATAAGACCGACCTTTCCCACTAGACATTGAGGTAGTCCATCCACGATCATGAACACGTTAAAACAAGATCAATTCTCTGATAAACGTAGAATTTATATGCTTTTAAATTAATAATAAATTAAAAAGCATTTAAGATCAAAATCTATGTTTCGATTCTTTTTTTTTTCTCTATTTAACAATTTATTTAATTTATCTAAAATTACATGGAAATATTGTGGTGTTGACAGTTTTTATTGATTGAATGTCGTTTATCAACTTCTACGCCATAAGTCAAATACTTTCTACATAAAATATATTCACTTGAAATATTTTACGAATATATTTACGTCAAACTCGAGTTTCATTCTGTTTATTTCATTTGTTTCAGCCGATGATTTTGTTTTCACTGGAGCTTTACAAATAAAAAATTGAAAACTAACCTAAAAAAAGAAAAATTCAATAGCATTGAAAATGCGTAGAGTGAAATATATAAACGAATCGTACGCTAAGAATGAATTGGATCATCAATCAATCTCTTTTGTTACTGACATGATGTAATTGATCATAGTGAAGATTGAATTGAATGTTGACTTTGTGCTAATTTACAGACGGCACGTTTCAACTATTAATTCTATCATTTACGTTGCTTCACGGCAATTACTTCTACGCTTCGATAAAGATGGGAAATATATTAGAAGCGAAAATTTATATCTACGTGTATAGATATAGCGAAATTCGGGGTGTGCTCAAGAGTTCCCTTACGAGTCTTTAGTTCAATACTCGACGTTCTGAGACGGTACATTGGGAGCAAAAAAAAAAAGAAAAAAAATCTCTATCACAAGTCTACACCGTAGTGTTGGAGAGTGTTATCAATTAAAATGAAATAAACTACACGTGAACGCCATTTAAATTCATCTACGTGTTGTGATTTGAAAAGAGATTGGTATAGTATTGAAACTAGAATGAACTTTTCATTGTGTATCGAATTTTGCTGATAGGTCGCCCGTGATTCTCGCGTGTACTTGACATTTTCAATTAACAACCCCAGTATCATTCGATAGCTAACAATGAATTATTCTATTGATATTACGAGCGACGTTATAACTTTTTAACATAAAAACTTTTTTAACATCTCAATGAACTTGTTAATGACTTGAAACTATTCGTGCGTGTGTCGTATGCAAAATATTAATTGTGCTGATATAAACTATGATAATTAATAAAGTAACTTTGTATAATGTCACAAAATGTAATTATTTTGACGAATGCAATAAGTTTATTGTTTTATTGGGTTAAAGTCTGGTTATCTATAAGTTCCTCGACACTTTACGTCATTATCGATCGAAATAAAATACTAAATTCGTTATGTCGTGCGACAGTTCACTTGGAGTTATTTCAACTGATGTTTTTTTATATTGGCCGTTTACATTTGCACTTGCATTTTATTGCTGCTTTAATGATGAATCGATTTATTGAATATCTGCCTTTGAATAATCTCTCTATAAGTGTTCATGTACATTCTATTATGTGAAATTATTGTTATATCGATTTAAATTCAGGGATTGTGATAGAGTAATAAATATATATTCAATAGTGAGGTAGTCGGTGACAAAGTACTGTATTGTGTGCTGGTAAACATTTTTGTTCGCTGTATATTAGTTTGAAAAAGGTAAAGAAAAAAAACAAAGAGGATAAAATCCTCTCAACGGTACCATTTTCTTGGAGGATCCCATTCGATCGCACCCTTCTTTTTTTTTTTTAACATCCTGCTATTCTCGATGAATATTTAAATTTTAAATTTCCATTGGAATTAGCATATTGGTGGAGGGGACACACATCAATTGTACTCTTTTTATTTTCAGACAGCATAAAGATGAGATTCATTTAAAATATGGCGAAAATGATATTACAGTGATTGTCAATACATTTAAATAATTGTGTATGAATTGCAATACAGCTTGACAATTTGTTCGAGATATTATCTAAATAAAAGAAAATTGAAACAGAAGAAAGAACAAGTTATGTCAACATAAAAGAAAATTGGAGAATTTGTTGATATGGGATAATAGTAAAAGAAAAAAAAATTTGGAAATACCATCGAAGAAATGGAGAAAACGTGCCGTTGAATATTTACTGAAATACTGTATTTTGTACGTTGTAGCATAAACGCAAAATCCTTCTGTTTAATTTATATCTCAAAACCCACAAATAAATTCACAACAATAGCAAACAAACTTTTTTTTCGTATTTGTAAATTGTTTGAATGTCGCGATATCACCATCTCATCTGCATACACGATTCATTCCTCTCTCACTGTAATTTCTGCACACGACCCTTGGGAGACGACGATGACATTGCTATCTAGAGCTTGATAAAAATCCAGAAGATGAGAAAACTTCTAGACCAAAAAAAAAAAAAAAAAAAAAAGAGCTCAAAGAAAAAACAAAGTATAATTTTTCATTTTAATTTACAATTATTGCAATATTAATAATCAATATGTTGAAATATTTTTTATTAACATTTTTCTGCCATGGATGTACTGTTGCAGATTCTAAGCAATCGGCCTATGAGCATAGCTCACGACAGTAGTGACCTGGAAACCGATTGGCGAGACAGTGAGTTCATCACTGAATGTCTTTGTTGGCACAATGTGTATCGACAACGACACAATGCACCACCGTTGACGATGTCACCGCAGGTAAACAACTCTATTTATCATATCGCAAACTGTCGGCCTACAGTTATAGTGAAGTAAGTAAACTATATATGAGATCTATTATAGCAGACATGAGTGACCCAGTTGTCCGCAAAATTACCATAAGGGCATTCATAAATATACATGTACCGATAATATACAAGAACTCAAACTTCATGCATGTGCCTGTGGTGTACAAGACCCAACTGAGTAGCACGAGTGAAAATGTAAATAAGCTCTCATACAAATCACAATATTATATCTCGTTTATATTTACACATAATATAAATAATAAATGTATATATATATTTCACATTTAATTCTTGCTATAGCATCAATAAAATGTAACCCCCTGACTTTTTACTATTATTAATGCAATAACACACGCACATTTACTATTGCATGTATGGATGATTACAGCGAATGTAAATGAATAAGTGAGATGTGTTTATGATAGGAGAATATAACAAGTAAATAGCGAAACCTCGAAGTAATCTAAATGTAAATCTACAGTAAAATGTTTCACACTGCAGAACACATTTATACCAACGTTGACAATTGATAATGGAACAACGGAATGTTATTATTTATTGTCAATTCAATAATGTTACTATTATTTTTTTTTTTCCCCTATTTCCAATCAATGTTTAGAGTAGAATTAATTGTATTTATTTATCTTTATCTTTGTTTTTTCTTTTCTTTTTTTTTTCTTTTTTTCGTTTGTTATTGGCAGATGTGCGAATATGCTCAAACATGGGCAAATCATTTGGCTCATACCAACACATTTTATTATCGCAATGATCGAGAAATTGGACAGAATTTATATTGCCGTCCAGGTGGTGCTGTGCCGAGTGATGTGACTGGTCAGGACGTTTCATCATATTGGTATTCGGCTGTTAAACAATATGACTTCCTCAAAGAACCGGATGTTCTTCACGCCAATGTTAATGCAGGTCTCAGTATAATTCATCTTCAGTTAAATTGCATTGATAGTTACATTGAAACAGTTACTCATTATTGTTTACCAGTTTGCTGTATTTGACTACATTGGTGCAGTTTGATTGAAAGTCCTGCACGAATTATGGTCAAATAAAAACAATGACCAACATGTTGTTATTAACAATGCAAATGCCAACAAATTTCCAATTTATTTGCATTGATCAATTGAAGCAATTTATTGCCTCATTTTTCAATATTACTTTGAGAAGTCGGTCAAGTACAGAAGGGAAGCTTTGTAATTTTTATTTTTACTTCACAAAATAACAAGGACGTTGTCGAAGAAAGGGACCTTGAACTTTTAAGAATTCCACACTCGTTTTTATCCCATGTAAATTGCAGAAAAGTTATAGTCCGTGACTGGAATGCAAACTATAAAAAGCCTATACTGATACTGTATTATGAAAAGTTGCAGGTATTCTATTTTTTTTTTTTATTGTGAAACGGAAAATTTTATTGAGACGTTTTCACATTTAAATCCAATATTGAAATATATCTCGGTTGGTATTTAAATTGCATGCATGACATACGAGAATAAAATGTGAAGTCAGCAACTCACATGGATAGAAAATAAAACAAAAACGATAAGACAAGAGAAGAGAATAGTGGGAGATATATAACAGAGATCTTCAATGTTCTCTTTTCATTCCCCTTCTCCACTTTCCTTTCTGTTTCTGTATTGCAGCTACTATGCTTATGCTTGCCTGATCCGTGTATTTGGTGTGCGCAGGTCACTTCACGCAGCTGATATGGGCGTGCAGCCGATACTTTGGAGTCGGCAAAGCGCGCAGTCGAAGCGGCAAAATAATCGTCGTGGCAAATTATCAACCGATTGGCAATGTCTCAGGACAATTTGAATATAATGTTCTACCACCGCATCCTGAATACGCCAATTTACCATTACCACCACCACCACAGATAAGACAATGTGAACCATCAGAATCGGACATGTCAACAAGCAGCAATAGTTCGATCAGCAGCACACAATAATACAGACGAGTTGGCTGCTTTTTAAATTTGTGCGCGCTATGGATGGGACGCCGATGACACAATTTGAGAATAATTCATTCCATACTGTCATACGGATCTGTGAATTTTATTTTTATATTGTTATGTAATAATACCAAAACCAAAAAAAGAACAAAAAAAAAACATATAGGAGAACAAGTCGCGACAAATAATGAAAAGCAGTGTAAAGCAAGAGTCGAAAAGAAAATAATATTGCTGCTGATAAAAGAGAAAATGCCGAATTACGGTTGAACAATGAAACAAATAATCATCGCTCAATAAATGAAGACGACGATTTTACCTGCAACAGGATGTGCAATCAATGTAACATGGTACATTCCATATTGTTGAGACGTTTTATGATAATAATTTGTTATGGTAACGATAGAGAATGAAGATATTACCTGAGTGATTTAAATAACTATGCAATATGAAATGTGAAATGAACAAATTAATATTGCAACAATCAACGATGCAAATCTATTGTGAGCTACAATTAATTTTATTGTGCATGACGCACAAGCCACCTGCAAGTTGTATATATATATATAGTATGGTTGTAATTAGAAGAAGACAATTTGATCTAAGTTAAACAAGTGGTGCCTATATAAATGTTAGGATTTGTATAATTGTTTGCCAATCGTAGCTGCATCAGGGTTTGTTAGTTTACACCATCAAATACTATATTAAAAAAAAAATACAAAGAAAGCAAAAGAAAAAAAAAGGAAAAAGATATTTAGATGCCGAAAATTTATATACGTAATAAGTATACGTTGTACCGTTATTGATTGATTTGTTACCTGTGACATGATTAAATATTAATCGGTCGCTCTGCTTCGCGACGATCCCTGTTTGTTAGTTAGAATTAATAAGACTGCAAGAACATATGAAGACGAATAAAAGCTTCGTAATAAATTTATTATTACAATTGATAGGTATATTTATATTGAATGAATATGAACATTAATTCAATGTGGCCTATGCTGGCCTATACTGTGGCCTATTGAAGAAAAATAAATGGCTACGGCTCTTAGAATGATAAAACAATACCAAACAACACCAGCTCTATATAGCTGTGCATTATAAAAAGCTCGGAACGAAAGTAAAAACAAAAACTATTATAAATTACTAGGCCACAATAATCACTAGTTCGAATGTTGCATTCTTTCACAAACAAATAGGAAAATATTTTATATTTTCAAACAGATACATGATAGTACGGTATTGAATTTGAAGAAAAAAATCAACTTTTATCATAATGAATTTAAAGTAATATCACTTAGATCTATCTATGATAGATTTATTGAAATATCGAATGTAGCCTTAAGGACAAAGATGATAATCCATGGCTTTATTCATAAATAGTTGACGCAATTTTTATGAAATAAAACAATTATATAGAGTATATTGAAGGGTATGATGTTGCAGCACGAAACAATGTTAACGATCAATTCCTTACATGAAAGACACACATGTGATAAATCATATTTACATAATAAATAATAATAATTTTAGAGGAGACAAAAAAATAATAATAATAAATAAATATTTATTATCGGTTGATTCCATTCGTTTTTATGCAACACGCAATTCTCAGAGCTTCAATTTTCAACGTTATTCATATTATAATTTCGAGCCTTTGCTTACAACTCGAGTATACTCGTAAAATTATTACCATATATATACACATATTAATATATTGCAAATAAATTTACATAGAGGCATGCCTTATCAGACAATTGCTGAAGCTTATAATTTTTATGACGGCCTCAAATTGTTGTATATTAATATATATTAATAATAATATTATTAGCAACAAATTGATCAGACGAACAATCAATATTATCTGATGCACTTTATTAATTTTATTACGAATTTTCAATATTTTTTATTGAATAATAAAAGCACTGAGCTTCATTAATCTCAAAGCACTTTCACGCTGTTCCTAAATTTGTAATGACTATATGTCACTATGATTAATTGTCTTCCTCGCATGGATCCCCCGCCCCCAAACTTTATGAAACTATCGAGCTAACACAAAAAAAAAATTAGGCTATAATATGCAATAATATCATAGCAATATATGCATAATTTTAATATACACATATATGTATAGTGACAGTAATGATGATAAATTCTCGACAACGATACGAAAGCTTAATTATATCATATATATAAAATTGCGAATTCTTACATAGATAAATTGGAAATGTTATTGCGATTTATTGAATTACATCTATCTATTTGTATACGCATTCAACATTGAATCAATTCAGTCATTCATAATATGATGTAATTATACTATTTAAATATTCGTGCAGTAAATAATTAGTGTATGCCGTGAAAAATATTGAAGTTTAATTTTAATGGTGAAAGTTAAAAATAACATGCGATAGTGTTGTTCAATTTTTTTTAAATAGAATGACAAAATTAAAATACGAAATTTAATTGTGACAGGTTATTGGACTCTTACGTTACTTGGTCTACTCCTCCCTTTTTTGTTGAGCTGTATAGAGAATTCTGTCGAGCTACCTGCAATGCGCCAACCTTAATCTCACCCCACCCTTCTTTCTGTTTATTCATGCTCTTTTCTCATTCACTTTCACTCTTTATCATCTTACAATTTCAACTCAACATTTATACTTTTCATATAGTTATCCAGATATCAGTATTCATGATTAGATTATTATGAAATGCAAGGCAATGATTAATAATAGTACACTGTATCATTTCAATGGTAATGTAAATACATATTTGTAAATTCAATATGTCCAACAATTTTTGCTATTTGATTGAACCTGATTGTTAAAATGCGTGCCCACAAAAATATTGATTAAAAAAAAAATTGCTCAATGCATTTTGTTATATGATACGTCCTAAATTTGCATGAATTTAATGTTATTGTTAATTGTAGGTTGAATAGGATAAAATTGAAATTGCCTCATCGATAAATATCATCAATCACGTCACTCATCTATTCAATTAATGAGGACAGCAGTATGTTTTATAATTAAGACGATTAATAATAACGAATGAATACTGTTAAATGCCGTATAAGAACTTAGATACTAAATATTAAAAATGTTAAACAAGTTAATATTGGCATAAGGCAATGAATTATATACGCGAAATAATTATAATAGCAGTTTAAAATTTGTGCAATGGGCTGTGATTATCTGTTAATGCACACGCACGCATAAATAAAAATTAATAAGGATAATGAGAATGATCGATAATATAATTGACTATTGTGAATTCGTAAGAAGAATATAATCGTAAAGTATTGTGGATATATTTGCGATCGTCAAACGAAACAGTGTTCAATGAATTAGAATATTTTATGTTAAGTTTAAAAATGATTTTATGCTGAGTGATGCCATGCCAAATAATCATTAGATGTATAGGATGCAATTATAAATTATCCGCATTATGCATAAATAGCTTTTTTATTATGAGCCAATAGTAATTATGCATCATGTTTAATTCAACGTGAATTATTGTTGTTTCGAGGTTATACATGTTACAATAAATTTAAACAACATTCAGATCAATTTATTGTACGCTAGCTTGTAAGATAGCAAATTTTTATTATATACAAAATAATGTTATTTCGCATTAATCGTTTATTGATATACAAGTGTAAATCATAATTATATAAATATATATATAACAAATATATAAATATATATATATATATACATAAATATGTAGATAAAAATATTTTGGTTTTTGTTTGGAATATTGTCAGTTATTGTCAGTGTCTCAGGCGATTATATATTACAATAATGTAATGGAATCGACTGACCAATCTTATGAGTTTCGAAAAAGTACTTAATATAATTGAAAGAAGAGGAAAACAATGAGCTGAAGTGAGATGAAAATTTTATGTTTTTAAAACTTCTGTGAACGCACAGCAGCATTAAAATACATCAAGAGGTTATAGCACGTTGATGTTTCATCACAACATACGAGAAAAAAAGCTGGTAAATTCATTAAATAATTATTATTCTATATATAATTCATTTCGTGTTTTATAATGAAATAATCAGAAGTGTATAATTATTGTCGTGTACGAATAAATCATTGTTGAAAATTGATGTAAAATTCGACCGAAAAATCCATATAAATCGGGACAAGTTCAATTGAAAAGGTGTATTATGGAGAGGGAAACATTTACCGAAGTTACCCGAAGGTGTTTCTTACGCGAAGTCTACATAAGTAGTATTCTCGAGGTCTATAATGATGGCTATCGGTATTAATAAATATAATGTAATAGACAATGTAAATTACATATGAAAAACAATTATCACAAATTATATGAAATAATAGTTTGGCATAGTAGACTTAGTAATTTACAATACTATTTATCAGGTACAAGATTTTTTTCCAGATAACATAACCTATATAGATTATTTGCCAGCATTGTTGACGCAATTTTTTTTTCTCATTCATCCTGTTGTATTTCAATTGCAGGTATATATCAAGTGATTAAATCAAAGATATAATTAAGTATGGTTGATCAAAGCGTAGTTGGGATATGTTTTCTTGTTGGACTTGCGTCAATTTTTAATTTTTCCATTCATAGAATTGACGAGGGTCATGTTGGAGTTTATTTTCGAGTATGATCACTGTATTTTTATCTGTTATTGCATCATTAACAAATATATTGTAATTGAATTCTACAACGATTATTATTATAATGTATTTATTGTTTATTTAGGGTGGTGCGTTATTGCCATCAGTTAGTCATCCGGGATTTCATATGATGATTCCACTTTTAACAAGTTACAGATCTGTACAAGTCACATTACAAACTGATGAAGTTAAAAATGTTCCATGTGGAACGAGTGGTGGTGTAATGATTTATTTTGACAGAATCGAAGTTGTAAATATATTGGACTCTAGCGCTGGTGAGTGAATATTTATTGCAGTAAATCAATCAGTTATTTCACACAATATCTAAATAAAATTCAACAGTTAAATGTTCAATATATATTTCATGTTACAGTTCACAATATGGTACGGAATTTCACTGCTGATTATGATCGCACTTTAATATTCAACAAAGTTCATCATGAATTAAATCAATTTTGTTCGGTTCACACACTCCATGAAGTATATATCGATTTATTTGATCAAATTGATGAGAATTTAAAGACTGCGTTGCAAAAAGATTTGAATGAGCTAGCGCCTGGTTTGAGTATTCAAGCTGTGCGTGTAACAAAACCAAAAATACCTGAAACAATTAGGAAAAATTATGAATTGATGGAGGGTGAAAAGACAAAGCTTCTCATATCAATACAGCATCAAAAGGTTGTGGAAAAAGACGCGGAAACAGATCGTAAGAAAGCATTGATTGAAGCTGAAAAGGAGGCGCAAGTGGCTCAAATTCAATACAATCAAAAAATAATGGAGAAAGAATCGCTTCAACGTATGGCAGCTATTGAAGATGAAATGCATCTTGCAAGAGAAAAAAGTCGTTCAGATGCGGATCATTATCAAATGAAGAAGCAAGCAGAAGCCAATAGATTACTGTTGTCCAAGGAATTTTTAGAATTGAAGAAATACGAAGCACTGGCGAAAAATTCAAAGGTTTATTATGGTCAAGATATACCGAAAATGTTTGCCATGGGCGGTTGCTCTCTCGATCCAGCATTAGGTGAATCTGCCGCCACTGCAGTCAATGAATGACTGTTAAATTTTACATTCATTTCATTATCAACTTTGAAATCTTTGTGATACTCAATAATTACCATCGACATAATATTTTTTTAACACTTTCAGCCGTCACCAATTGTATTGATTGCATTTAATTGTTGAAATAAATTTGTTTGTAAATCTTTCTACACGTACAATTATTGAAGTAGATAATAATTATCATTTATTTATTATATCAAAATATTAATTTACATACAAATAATTTTAAATATTAACACAAGATGGCGAACGTGCGTCTGTCATTCCGAGTCAGCTGATTCCATCCACGAATCATCAAGTTTACAATTGATACACACAATTCCAACAATATATATTTTCTTTATATATATATAATTACATATACATGTGTGGTAATAATTACAAGTAGTAGTACTTAATAAAAGACACAATCAACTTCTCAACTTGTCCAGCCATTTGAGTGATTCTGCGATCACAACAACAGCAAATTGGCACCGGTTTTTCTTTTTGTTTTACATCTTGTTGCTACTTGTACGTAATAAAAACGTGAAGGAAAAACATTAATTGAGACATTTTCATCCAATCATCATTGCACTGTACAATTTATTTTCCCGCCGAAATAATTGATGAAAATTGGATATCATTGTTATGTAAGTTTTGTATTAAAAATAAATATTTATAAAGATTTTATCACCAATTTACATCTCTTATCAGTGATGAATAATATGACGTATTAAAAACTGCATTTATTCATTATATGATTGCAATTTTTTTACTTTGCTATTGTCTTAAAAAAAGCTGAGTGTTTCCAATGGTTCGTTTCTATTTATAATGGATAATTATCAAAATTTGTAAAATAAATTATATATATTTATTACATTACAGATGTTATCATCAACGGCTTTCATTAAAAATATCAGCCATAAATTTACTGGCATTCATAAACGAACAATTTATCGTTCAGTTGCAGCCATGTCAAAGTTCAAATTGCCAGAACGGTTTGTGGGCAATGACAAATCTGTTTGGTAAATATTTAATAAGAGTGATCAAATATGAAATTTATTGTCAAAATTAATTTTAATTATTTCTTTTAGGACGGAATATATTCAACTTGCCGCACAATACAAACCAATAAACCTTGGCCAAGGTTTTCCAGACTTTCATACTGTTGATCATGTTCGTAGTGGTCTTATCTCTGTTGCTACCACTGATAATCCACTACTAAATCAGTACACGCGTGGTTTTGTAGGTTTAATTGCTGATAAAAATTTATATTCATTCACATTATCATTATAATTTTATTTACTGTTTAAAATTATTTTTATTATTGCAGGGCCATCCAAGATTAGTTAATGCCATTGCCAAATTGTATTCCAAAGTTCTTGATAGGAATATTGATGCAAACACGGAAGTTCTTGTAACTGTCGGTGCTTATGAGGCATTGTATACAAGTTTACAAGGTCACACTGAGCCTGGTGATGAGTGGATTATTATTGAACCATTTTACGACTGCTATGAGCCAATGATTCGTACAGCTGGTGGTGTTCCACGATTTATTCCTTTAAAGCCGGTACTCAAAACGTAGATTAATGATTGATAAATATTATTCTTTCATTGTTTTCATTTATTTTTGTTTACAGTGATAATTATTTATTTCAACAGACGAAAACTACGGGGACTGTGACGTCGGCCGATTGGATTTTCGATAGAAATGAAATGGAAAGTTTGTTCAATGCAAAAACTAAAGGTATAATTGTCAATACTCCGCACAATCCAGTAGGTAAAGTTTTTACAATGGATGAACTTGAATTTATTGCGAATTTGGCAAAAAAATGGAATACTCTCGTTGTATCTGATGAAGTTTATGAATGGATTGTCTATCAGCCAGCACAACATATCAGAATTGGTAATAAATCACTGCAATATTATATTTTTATGCGTAAAAATAGGTTATTAATTTATGGTTTTCAATGAAAAATGGCGGGGCTTTTTTTTTTATAGCATCTTTGCCGGGAATGTACGAACGAACTATTACAATTGGATCGGCTGGTAAAACTTTTAGTGTTACCGGATGGAAAATTGGTTGGGCTTATGGTCCAGCAAATTTATTACACAATTTACAAGTTGTACATCAAAACAGTGTTTATACTTGTGCCACACCACTTCAAGAGGCTGTAGCGATGAGTTTTGAGGAAGAATTGAAAAAGTATGGGCAAGCCGATAGCTATTTTACAAGTTTGGCTCTTGAATTATTGCCAAAGCGCGATTATATGTCAAAATTTCTCACTGACGTTGGCATGTCACCAACTATACCTGAAGGCGGATACTTTATGGTTGCAAATTGGAAAGCACTTGAGGATAAAGTACAACTCGATGGGGAACCTGACAAATATCGTGACTATAAATTCACTAAATGGATGACGAAGAGTGTTGGTGTTCAAGGTATCCCGCCATCGGCATTTTATAGCGCCGAACACAAACATTTAGCTGAGGACAATGTTCGTTATTGTTTCATAAAGGAGAATGGATTATTGCAACAGGCCGCGGACATTTTACTCAAATGGAAATCTCAACAGACAAAAACCAAATTGTAATCCAATTTATTTTATATTTTTGTTACACCACTTGTACTGATATTTTATATAATCTTACAAACAAATATTCAATTATAAAAATATACAAAACAATTTTAAAAGCCACAACAAATGTTAATAAAATTGTAAACCAATTTATTTCATGTTATTGTTGAATTAATCCAATGAATATTTCATGCAAATGTTTATCCATTTAAAACAAATATTTAAATTGAAAAATCGCCACGTAACCATCTCTTTGCGTCTTTTGTATCAGCACCAAATGTTTTACCATATCTAAAAGTAGCACCGGGAATGTGGCCAAGATAATTGGGTATTAATCCAACATGCTTGTGATATATTTGAGTAGGTTGAATGAGATATGGTGGATCTGGACGGGATATTGTGGCTGGCGCCCATTCAGTACTCTGACGCATGCGATAATTCGTCATAAATTCACAAAGTGCACTGTTACTTATCGGCACACGTGTTGAACCAAAGCGAGAATAGCCAGAACGGATATCATCACTATATCCTTGGGAAAAAATCATTAAGAATCAAAGAAGAAGCAAAGTCAATCAATAACAAAAATAAAAACAAATATTCATTTGTAATAATATATTTCAAATAATTACGAACTCTTCTCACTGCTATTCATCCAATTTTCCGTGTTTACCTTTGCCATTAAATATATTTCAATTGTTGAATACAAACAAACGTAGAGTTAATTTTTAACGGTAAATTTCATGACGATCGATCAAAACATATTTATTTTTATTATGCAACATGAGTGTTACTCAATACAAATAAACAGCTGAATAAAACAATTGACGGAAGGAGAAAACAATTGCCACATTCTAACTCTCTTATTGAACCACAAAGTAGGCTATATATGTTTAAGTAATTGAATTCTCTACAGCTGACAAAGTATTTCTTCTTATTGGTATTGTTTATAAAATATAGAAGAGGTGAGTGATCCGCTAGGAGTTTGTACGCATCTTCCACCAGCAAACAACACATCATTTTTACATAATCCAATCATACAGTGAATAATGGCAATTTATATTCACTTTTACGAAGCTGCGGCGAAAATAAAAATATAAATTAATATTCAAGTGATGATTATTAAACATGTTTCTCTTTTTTTTTTTTATTCATTTTCTCATTTTAATGTTATTATTTACATGTCGATTGTGAAGAGTTCACGGCTCACCACGTCCATCCTATATTGCCATTAAATTTTCTCAATTGATTGAGTGCCACGTTATATTTTTTAGCTGCTGACCCTCGAATTTAGCGAGGCCTTCAGTGGCCATTATCAAATACCTGTGGGGCCCAATCGTGTATTCAACATGGACGCTAAAGAGATAGAGAGCACAGAGGAAAAGATGAAGAAGAAATAATGAAATATAATGGCTAATGGTCAGGAACCAACACTCTTACACAATCCTATTTCAAGAGAGAAACAAGAATAAGAAGTCAAGGTTATAATTTCTGGTAACTTGGTACCAATGAATATTAATAAGTGAAATTACGTTGTTTTGAATGAGCAGTGACAATTTCTCATGACTTTGTTGATTCATTATTAATGAATACAAGTTAACGTTTCAGCATAATTGATGATTGGATGCAACAGCAATTTACACGTTCCATTGCCATAAGTTTCACCACACCCGTACCGATAATGTTGGACAATGGCCCGCATAATTGTATGAATCCTCCAACGATAAAGACCGTGATAAAATAGAGGTTATTGTTGATAAATAAAAAGGATACATCAGCACATGAGAATTATTGGTCAACATTTACTCATATACAATACAAATATAAATATAAATATATATGTAGTTTACATTATAAACAAATGCATCATTAAATTAATATATATTTGTATGGATATTGGTGTAAATATATTTGAATTACAAAATACAAGTCCCTTCTCTTATTCCAACACGCTGGAAAATGAGTACGCGTGGGATCACAATCAAGTGGGGGGATTTTATATCTACACATTACGTAGATTAAATATACAAGTGGGAGAAGTTGTATACACACACACACACGCGTGTACACGCGATAAAGACATTTGCTTTCCAGTTTTCTGAACACCACCGGAATGTGAGCACACGTAAATATTTCACCTCCATCGACATTGCAAAATGAAGAGAGAATAAAAACTAAAATGTATGACTTTATTTACAATTCATTTGAATTATTTCACAATAGAATAATCCACGTTTTACAATCAACAATCATTTGATTATTCCATGTTTTTATTTAACAATTAATGTAACTGATAAAGAACTTGGATACACGATATTGTGTCGGTGTATTTAAGAGTGCGTGTGTGCGGTGTATTAATGAATTGATTGACCACGCGATTAATTAAATCACCACACAATCATGTGGCCGCATCAGGAGATGAACTCAATATTTTATGTCGACTCTGATTATGATTCACTGACCATCAACAATACAAAGGTGAACATTGTATAAATATTTATTTATTTCTTTGTTTCATCTTAAATTATTAAATATATATATATATATATATTTTTTTTTATTTTAATTTTTATTACTGAAGAGAAATTAAGATTGTGTGGTAAACTTTTGAATGTATAACGCGTCTTATGTGTAGATAAAATACAGCGCACGGGGAATTACCCACAAGACAAAAAGGAAAGTGCAAATAAATTTGATGTAGAAAAAAAAAAAAAAAAATAATAAAAATAATTGAAAAACAAACGCTTCGTTGAACTTCACATCAATACATTATACAAACACAACATTGAAACGACTTATTTGTATTATGTAAATAATATAAATAAATAAAAATACGAATACATCTAATAAATATAAATATTTATATGCAATCGCGTGGGCGTCATCATAATCATTATAATTTCCGTAACCAAGAAAGGATTCTCTGACGATGTAACAATTCTTGATTCGTGTACTTGAAGTGTCATGTGTTTTTTTTTTTCAACACATTTAAAACCAATAAATTGCAAAATTGTTATTTACTGTAGCACAATATTTTCTTAAACAAAACCGTCCTCTCTCCAAGTTCTATTTCATTCAAAATGTGCATTTGAATATATATACACACAAATGTGAATTCTTTCAATGTCCACGGGGGATTATTGTAAAACAACACATGAGCCCAAGGCAACTGCCAGGTGGTGGTCGACATCCGGTGGGTGGTGGAGCCGCGCGAATGACGCGTGCGTGTACATAGACAGAACGTACAACCGGAACGTATTCATACATACGTGTCATGACCGTATAATTTTTTTTTTTTGCTTCATTCTTTTCTCTTATTGTTGTATTTCTTACATATAAAACTCCACACATGCATTTTGAATATTCGTATACACATTGCATACACATATAAATAAATATAAACGAAACAATATAATGTGTTTGCACACCGGAAACATAAACGTTACTATCACCCGTTCATTAACTCGATAGAATAAAAAAGTGTCAAGTCCTAGATAAACGTTTGACAAACTATATAAATGAACAATCGATTTTTATATATATATTTATAGATGTGATGAGTATACAAAGAGATGAGAGGGGCATTTGAAACCACGAAGGGATGTGCCTTTTACATATTTTATATTGTATACATCTATACATTTTATCGCTGGTACATTCCCACTTCTGACTCATCGCACGAGCCTTTGAATTTATTATTCTTTTTGTTCTTATTCTCGTTTGTGCTTTTAAAACGACGCGAGCCAAGTACGTGAATTGCATAAATGTATACATATATATATATATATATATACATTGCGGATCCCTTTATATTCACAACCACCAGAATAACATGTGGAATAAAAAAGAACTTACAATATAAAGAAAGCGAAGAAGCAGAAGCTCAATGTAATGGTGCACTTTATCGACGATCTCTCATCACCGAAGGTGGATGAAAGAGAGATCGAAATATGATAGTTCCGGGTCGATAGGTCATAATATGAATGCTTCTGTATATAATCTGACTTCTCTTTCACCCAAATATCCATTTCTCACATCACTCATTTTAATTGATACCTACACCGAAGAATATAAATATTTAATATTAATTTTATTGATATAAAACATGAATTTCATACCAGTTTCACATATTTATCATAGCTATATGACAACAATATTATTTATAATTTGTGCTTTCACAATGAATTATGTAGCAATTATAAGGTCTAAAAATTGTTTATTTATTTTTTTATTTGAAGTAATGGGTGAAAATTCATCCTTTCACGTGTATATACTTATCCTTATCGAGGACTTTTGCATTCTTGGATGAGTATAAGGCCACTGGGTCAACAAGTTGTATACAATATGGTCCACATAACCCATCATGAGCGTGAGAGGAGCATCATGTACAGGTATATTTATATAGTAAACATGTTCAAACCTGATTTTCGTCCGCTCGTCGATATCTTAACCTAAAATATACGGTCATTATTGTATACCTATCGACAATGATTCATATTACCCTAAAACTAAATCAAATAAAAAGAAAAATACTCCGCCATTATCGTATTTTACTCTTGATCCCTATAAATAATATAATAGTGCCAATATATTGTAGATGTAGTTATAAAAGAAACAATATTTAAAAGATAATTGCATTGTCGAGATCACGTTCAACCTCGTAGATTATATTGTTTTTAAGGGGCGTGACACCTGTCCACTATTTTTGTCTGCTCTGTATAAAAAATAATGAATAGAAATCAACAGAATCAAGATAATAACCAATCTTCGACTCATATTTCTTCCTTTATATATAGACAATCTCATAATACATATGTAATTTTTCACCTCCATCTTTATTCAACTTCAATTCATCTTCCTGTAACAAAAAAAAAATTGTCTTTAGGGATTGAAGATAAAATGCATCAAACATTTTATTCATCATCTATCTTTTGTTTTGCTTTCTTATCATTCTCTACCTATAAATAGCACAAAGAAACGTATTGTTTCGGATTAAAATGTATACCTACGTTTAAAATCTCTTCCGGCACGATATCGAAATACAAAAAAAAAACTGCTAAACGTGACACAACAATCAACAACATTGTCTGTCGCCCAAAGGCAATAATGCTACATAATTTTCGTATGGTACATATATTTATATATTGTGATGAAATAAAATACCAACAATGCGACACTTCTATCTCCCGTTTTCAAATATTCCCGCGATCTATTACGCTTGCGCGGTTGCACGATTGTGCGCGGGTGTTTACTCTTTAACGTTGTTGCACCTTTCTTTACAACCGCAGTTTAGTTGTGGTCGTTTTGTATACAAGTTTGCAGTCACGATTTTATCCTCCCAGTGAATACTTTTAAAGTGTACAGAAGTGTCTCTTCATCAATTTATCATCAGCATCAACATCTTTATTATCTTTATCACCATTATTACAAACAATATATTTATATATTTTTTATTATTCTCGTGGAAAAAGAAAAAAAATATGCACAAATGGTATGTAAATAATTAAATAATATACACAAAACTTGTATATCCCGTTTAAGCAAATCCTTTTGCATATCTGATTGTATGCAAACGATTATTTTTAATAATTCCTTTAAAAAACAAAAATCAAATCAACTTTTCAAAAATGTTCATTTTATATTTCGCGCGTTTATTGCTAAATGGTAAAACCACCATTTTAGCGCTTTCATTTTTTTTTTAATTGTTACCCCTGAACTTTTTACATCTCCCACATATTCTTTTTATAAAAATAAATACATAAACTTCACCTTTTTATTTGCGCGGTAACCTGAAATAGATAAATATATAATAAATATGTATACATACATATATATAAATCAATTAATGCGATTGCGAAGCGAACAGGTTGAGTTCAATTTATCATTGAAGGTTAACGTTCTAATGTCAAGGGTTAACCTTCAATATGACACATAATGATGATTCTTTTCTTCTCCAATACACAGCAAATATCCAGTATTGAAGACACATATTTTTGTATATACATATACACACACACAAAAGAAATGAGTTCGTTAAACTCCGCGCGATGAACTCGTATGATATATACTGTATAAATTAAAACCGTAAAATAAACGAAAAGAAATGTAAAAAAAAAATATTCATATAAAAAGGTACGTACGCAATGGAAATATTGAATCATTTATTAAATTATTTCGCCTATGTAATAAATATAATAATACAAACCCACGCAAATATCAGCATATAATATCTTATATACATACATGTTTGTAATATATAAAGTATATTTTTATTTTTATATATAAATTGACCGTTAGTCGTTACAGATAAAAATCAAATGACTCCGTGGGTCATCCTTAGACAAATTACGGGTTTGTCCAGTGAAGTAAAAGAGAAAGAACTGAAAAAACGAAACACATTGGAGAATAGGTGTATATACATATATATATAAAAGTATGTAAACCATCGAGCACACACAAGTTTATATATCTGCCTACCTGCCTGCCTACCTACCTACCTACACCTGTTGACCATGACACTGCCGATCTTCTATTCTAAATTGTTGAAACTTCGTTGCGGCTTCTGCTACTTCTTCGTTTCCATCTTCATACGACCGTAACTATTCTCATATTATAGCATTTAATACGGATACAGGGTAATAAATTGTTGGAATATTTTCTTTAGAACGTCGATGAAATATTTTGTGAATGGATTATTCACAAATTTGTATATACTATTTTATTTTATTTATTTTTTTTTTCATATTAATTGATGCATGTGTTTGAAAATGACGACGGAGAAAAATGGCTTATTGGTATGGGGCTGTGAGTTGTGAACGTCTATTCAAGCATACTTGTATTGAGGAATAAAAGAGAAGACGTACGTTAATGTTTGGCGTAAATTTAACCCGTTAGCCATTGTCATTGCGACAACAAAACACAGGCGGGCTCGTTAAGGACAATTAAAATACACGAGCTTCAACCGCGACTCAATTGACGCATGGCATTGTTATACATATATATATAAATATATATGTGTATGTGTTTGTGAATGCGGTAATGGGTTGCTCTCAATTGACGCACTTTCAAAACTATTTGTTGAACGTTTTTATTTTTATTATTCAATATATTGTATATAAACTTCTACAATATTACATTGAAAGTGTCCATAGAAATTATGGATATTCCCACGTTGGTAAATATGAAATAATAATCATTTGCAAAGACTCGCTATTCACAATATCTTTGTTCGTTTATATTTTCATTTGCATAAATATGCGAGTGAAAATATTTATTTGCTGCATATGATGGTGATTGTACCTATATATATTTATTTATTTTTTTTCTTTTAAGGTAGACAATTGCATTGGGCGGTTACAAATAATATGCCAGTGACATTGCTACTGGTGTTTACCAGGTATATGGTATATTTATGGTGTCTATGCCGTAGAACGTTGCTCCTGAGAGTTGTATAGAAATGACTGCCATAGAATAGACATATACACATGCATATAGATAATAATAATAGCATAGACCAATAGAGAGAATCCGTGGGAAATATTTTCTTTATAGTTTTCGATACCTTTCGCCACTTTATCGTTCCATTTTATTTCTTTTATTTGTTCGCTTGTATTTCTAATTTAAGAAGGATTAGAAGGGAGAAAAAAAATTGTAAATAGGAATGAAAATTCTTTTCAATTTTAATGTACATTTCGGCTTTTGCTGGTTCATGCCATTCTTCAGTATTATATTATTCTTTTGAATCATTCCGATTGCTGTTGTCTTTTTTATATTTTTTTGTATTTGTTTGACACGCGCGATGATAACGACTTTGGACGATTTGCGCAAACGTCTCGATCGTCGAAATAGCAGGCGAACATAAAATGCAGCAAGTATCAAAGTTGCGCGTCGTTTCACTTTATGTTGTGCGGTGTATATGTGATATTTGTCGTGGAGTGGAGAACTGTTATGTTATACTGCGAAGGATTTTACTACTGAGTATGTTACGCGGCGCATGTTGTTGCGCGTGTCAGTTTTGCCACTGCATTTAATTTTATATAGATATATATGTACAAATATATTTATAATGTTGTATATCCAACAAGAAGAGCTTTGGCTCTAAGAACTGGTACCCAAGCACACGCCCATGATGGTCTCTTGCCAATTAACACCAATATTGTGTTATTACTCCCATTGATAGAACAAAAACAAGGAAAAACAAAATATATTTATTTTTCTCGAGTGAATATGAAATGACTCGATATTATTTTGCGATTGGCAAAACGGCTGTTACATTTATACTCGCTGAGTAGACATAAAAAAATATGTACTCATATCAATTTTAAAATGAGTTCGAAAGAATAGTATATATGTATATGAGAACTGAAGAAATACCACATGCCTTACACAAACATACAAATATACAGGCACATACCACGTGTACGAGCACAAAGAACTCAAGTGTGTGGAATGTGAAAAATGTGTTCAATTTTTTTTTTTATGTCTTTCTCAAATTGTCTATGACGTAATGGAAAAGCAAATAGCAAAAATTGAACTGAAACTAAATTCCTCTGTATTATCACTGAATACATATACGCATTCATCTCTTTTCATTCTTATATAATAAATATAATAATAATAATAATTATTATTTAAGTCAATGCATATAAATCTTTCTTGTTTGGAGCAGAGGAGTTTTGAGGTGAACAAAAAATTGCGGTCATCCGCCAGTGCCTCTGCATTTAATTCTATATATATATATATATATATAT
>CAJUYH010001286.1:0-40997 GCA_910591685.1 Galerucella tenella | reverse complement strand
ATATATATATTTAACGGTACTTATAATTATTAGCACACTAACCAACATCGTGAAAGGTGTGATTTTATTTTTATTATATATCTATATAACGTCTTCCTTACATTTTTCATCTGCCATTAAAATAATTATAAAAAAATGCGCAAATAATTGGCAGTAATTTTCCATGGAATTTTTTTTTGTATATACCAAATTGAATAATTTATTTGATGATATATCTGTATGTGGATGTGTGTATGTATGTATATCTGTCGATGCAAATGTCTTTTATACATGGACATCACACATGCGATGTTGAGAAAGAAAATTGTGAGGCCGCGCAGACGTAAAGCCACGTGTGTACCCGGAGAACATAATATATTTTGAACGATTACATTATACGGTTAGAAGAAAATTTAATCTACACATTATTGTTCATTTCATTTGAATAATTATATTTATTTATTGTGAGTAGTTTATCTGTTTAATGATTAATAGTTCGAAAAATCAGAATTGTAAATATTTATTTGGAATAGTTGATATAAATAAATATTTATTTATCATATTTAGATAAATTGAAATGCAAATGACACTTTTGCATGTTCAATGTCATTTTTTGTTTGACAAATTTATCAAATTTAATGCAATACTTTCATGGAATTGTTTGGAACGTTATTTATTTTTAAGTATCTTTTTTTTTTTCATTTATTTTCAACACTTTCGCTCCATATTTATAATATTGTCGTGACGTGAAATTATTGAATCCTGTTGTGCCAGTGCTCGCATTCCATAACGTCACTGTGAATGACATTCGTTTTATAAACACACAAGTTCACACACACGCATATTTATGTGTCACGTATCAATATATTGTGTCTATAAATATATATATATATTTTTTTTTCTACTCCATTTTTGCGTAATTTATATTTAGAGCTATTTTATATCTCGCATTTTCTTTTTATACATCATGACATGGTGAATCCGTGAAAGCGTGACGTTTATTCTTGATACTATGCCGGAAGGAAGCATAGAGTTACTTAGATTTAATATTTTTTTTTATATTTCCACGTATGAAATATAAATTGATTTTTATTTTTATTTCAACGATGACAATTAACATATCACTCATTTGCGTTATCTCTGTGTGGTTTTGTGTATTATTCATGGCATCACCCGCATTTTTAAATAAAAAAAAAAACGACGACGACGACGACGAACAAGTGAAACAAAAGCAAATAGATAGATAGAGCAAGAGCGTATGATATATTAAAATGCCAGGTGCCGAGTTATCGCGACTTGAAATACATGAAAGAAAAAAAAGTGTATTTAAAAAAAAATACAACCTTGATAGATTAAATATATATATATATATATATATATATATATAAATATCAAAGCTCCGTATCGAATAATCTCAAACGATAGAAGTGCCCTAACTTTATACCAAAGGCTCCTACACAATTTTTCATTTACTTTTGCTCATTTTTATTTTTATAACACACTGACAATACACAGGTCAATGAAGGGATGTCGAACAACTCGCGATAATTATTATATAACACAATAGCAAGAGGTTATCACAGTATTATTGATTTTGTCATGTTGTCATTTATTCCCCGGTTATATTTATAAAATTAATTGAAAATATTGTACACTTTGTACAATTCTATTAATAATATTCGTCACTTTTTTTTTTATTTCTCGAATACTTGCCACAGGTATATACCAAGAAAATACAAATTTCACTTGTATACATATATATATATATATATATATATATATATTGGAGTATTATAGTGACGTAATTGTGGTGGGATGTGCGGTATATTTCATTGGATAGTCCGGAAGTCTGGCTAACTGGTTCGTTACAGCCTTATAGCCAATGTAAATAGTTGAAAAAAAAAAAAAAAGAAAGAAAGAAACGATTGCGACTTTCGATGCATATGTGTTTGTTCGGGAAAGCCTTGTCAGTAGTCATTCGACTCTTCACTGAGACAGTATACAATAAATTTATTTTTAAGTAACAATATGTTCGTCTCAGTTGGTTGTATGATAACGTTTATTGTTATTGATAGAATGGGAACAATAATTGTAAGATGAAATAAATGCAATAAAAAGTAGAATGCATTTATTTTTTTTTCACGTGTGTGCCAATAAAAGGACCCCATCGTCATTGCTGTATTGCGGGACAGCCTCTGTCAACGACACAACGACATTATCGTGGCGATTATTATTATCGGCTTGGAAACACCGCGCTCGAGATAACCTGACAGTCGCGTCGCGCGCGTTCGTCGTGAACTGAACACCCCCCCTCCCTCTCAAAAGACAATTTAATAATTTATTTCAGAAAAATATACTTTACTTTTTTTTATTTTTTATACTGCGATATATTTTGTGAATTTATGTGCAAAATTGTCTCTGTGATATGGTGAAATGTTTGATAGATTTTATTGATTGTTTCATATTATTTTTCTTTTAATATTTATTCAAACTAATTGTGAGAATGTCGTGCAAGAGAAAAATTGACTTGAAACATTGGAACGATTATGGAATGGTAAGATTTCATTTCATTCTTTCTTTCTTTTCCTGTCTGTTTTAATCTCTTTAATTTTATTCTGTTATTCAATGCAATTTTTTATATTTTATCTGACATATTGTAATGACAAAAAAAAATTATTTCCTCGCACAATAAATACAATATAAATTTATTATAAAGGAAGTTATATATATATATATATATATATATATATTTATAAATGTTACGTGGATATGAATATATACATACTGGAGCAATTGCGGTGTGTCTTGATGGCAAAAGCGATCGAATACGACCAAGTCACGCCGATAACGTTTTTACATCCATCCTTCTACTTCATCTGCAGCCGCTTTACATCTACAGATATATTTATATCTATATTTATACGACTGCATCCGTGAAACCCTGTAATATATCGATTATTCGTGCTTTAATATTTTTACACCTGTGCCCATGATAAATCAAGATTGGTTAGCGTTAAATATTTCATTTCTCCATTATATTATTAAAATTATATATAAACATTATCCAATACCTGATTCAATATAAAAATAGAAATTTTAAAAACGAAAAAAAAAAATATATTTTTTTCTATTCAATTTTTCATGAATGAACGACAGGGCAAAATTGAAATGAATAAAAGTTCTCCTCCTTTGTTTTATGCTTACATGCCCTTTTCTTTCTTTTTATATACTCTCTAAACTCTAAAGAAATATATATATATATATGCCTATACCTTTACCTACAGCTATGTATAATGTATATATACCTATGCTTTTCCCTTCTATACCACCTCCGTAGAGCAATCTGCTGCTTCCCAAGAGACGACACAGCACAAACTTGACCAGTTCAACCGCGCCAGCCACCGCGAAAACATTCTCTCAAATTACATCAAAGTATGCAGCAATAAATACATATTTTTTATTTCTGTTTTTTCCTCTAAATTTTCCATTCGCCTCCCATTTATCAATTATATTTCCATTATAATTGCTTCTATGTATTTTATGATAATCAAATATATATATATATATTTTCTCAATGTTGTGACGATATAAAAGTTTAGAATGACCAAAGAATTATATTTATATTTAATGACATCAATAATTGATGTAATAATGCGTTGTGATATATCTAAAAGACTCGAGGCTATACTTTCTTGTGTTATTATAAAATGATTGTTTTAATTAGTTCTGTGGACAGAAAGAAATAATATTTCATCATCATTTAACATGTGTGACTTTGTGTACGTCTATGTGTGTGTGTGTATTTTTTTTTTGTATCTAGTTTTCTCTGTATCAATGAAACAATTGATGATTAAATAAAGGAGAATACACCACAATTCTCTCTTTGTAATAATATTACGGTATATATTTGCGCAATAATTTCACTGCTGGTTGTCGTCGCTATTCTCTCTGTTACTCCGACATTACGAGACGTTCTTTTGCCACGCGATTCTACCATGGAGAAAGTGTAACCAATGCACTATTCTATTTCATTGTATTATATGTAGACTCATCAATATCCTGGTGAACGTGATACAACTAATAAAAATAAAAGAAAGAGCAAAAGTAAAGTATTTATTTCTATTGATGGTGAGATCAATGATAAAAATTTAAAAAAAAAAGAAGAAAACGATTTTTGTTTCATTTACAATTTTACTTTTAGCTGTTTTAGTATTGGAAGAAATTTTGTACCGTGCAAAAGAATTATGTTGAGCTTTTATATTTATTTCAGCTGAGTATTTTAGCAGTGTCGTAAATATACTGTGGAGTTATAATCCCGTTAGTCCTTTTCAATTTTCCTTTCGTGGGCCCCATGATGCCGCATTAGAGACGCTCAGGGAGGTCTAAATGACCAACTGAAACAAAAACAATAATGAAATGACGAGAAAAGAGAGCAACAGTGCAATTGCTTGTAGAATAGTAAAAGAAATATACAAAAGAATATTTGAAATTATTGTATAATTATTCACAAATTATCTATGTGAATGTTTGAATGATATATTTGGACCATGTAGACTATATCCACACGTGTGAACGCACCTTTAAGCGTCTCGGAGACGAGTTTTTGAGACTGGCGCTGAATACAGGACCAAAACGGGTTCGTGTGAATCATGATAGAAGTTTTTTTTTTTTCTTTTGCCTTTTTCCTCCACAACTTCTAACCATTACACACGTACTTAGCAATGTGGATTTAACAATTGAATAAAATGGAAAATGAAACTGATAGAAAACAATATATCTCCATAACTTTATGTATAATATAAAAATAAAAAAAGTGTATACATATTACAGGAATTTAATTTAGTGCAAGAGATTCTGCTTAACAATTTCATTTTTATCATGTACAGCAGACCTCTCAGCCGTAATCACATTTGAAAAATCGTAAAATAGCAATAGAGAAAAGAAAAAAATAAATAAAAGAGCACTCCTAACCTCGAGGTCATTTTATAATACATTAATTTTACTTCATTTTTATTTGCTTTTTATTTTTTTTCAGATGGAAACTGAGGTGCGGTCGTTAAAGCAGGAGCTCACATGTACAAGAGAGGCACTGAAATCAGCAACAAAGCGTTGCCGTGAGCTCGTACGTGAATTGGATTCGTTGAATGTTCGCCACGAGTCCGAGTGTTGTCTGCGCGATCAACAACTTTCAAGAATATTACGTGCTCTATTGGTGCTTGAGTCGCGACTAAGACAAGAACAAAAGTCAATTCGACAGCAGCTGTGTGAGAAAGACAATATTATCAGAAATCAACAGTTGGAGATTGCACGATTGCGACGATATACAAAGAATTATATTAAAAATAAGAGAGAGCAGAGTACAACAAATAAAAATTCCCCCGAGAAAAATGACGGGAATAAAAATGTAAAAGACCTTGACGACCCAATAACTAATACTATATTTAACAATGACAGTTTGGACAAGGACATTCAAAGCTTGAAAAGAGAAATAGTGATAAATTTAAATCACCAAGATGATGAGAAAAAAAATAGAAATAAAGACTGTGGAGTTAGAAAAACTGATAGTTTTGCTGGTAGTGATGTATCAAAGGAAAGTCTCACCAGTGAAATCACTGATGGCTCAATAATAACAACAACAACAACTGATGGCACCGCTTCATTATTGAGTACCGAAGGATTTTGCGAAGGTGAAAGCTCAGATATATCACCAAGTTCAACATTAAATAAATCTTGCAGCAGACGTACAACATCCGATAGCGACACCGAATCCACTCGCAAAATATTGAATAACTCAAATGATCACAGCAGTGATAATAATTACGATGAGGATTATCCAATGTCGCGACGTATTGGCATCATGAGAACAGAGCCATTGCAAATTTATAACAATAAAGTGACAAAAATAACGAGAAGTGATAGTAAAGACGACGGATTGGATTGCACATTTGCATCTGATGATGATGAACAAACTGAACCAATTTATGTTAATGCGTGCACAGATAATAATGTTAAAAATTTACGCGAAAGTGATAATCACACGGTGAATAAAATTCAATGTAGTAATAATAATAGTAATAGTGGTAGAGTTAAAATTGAACAGGAAGAGAAGGGTTTGGAAGAAACGAGTGGGAATTGGTACAGTGATCCAGACGAAGATCGAATAAATGACGATGTATTCCGACACAATTCATCATATCAACCAAACAGCAATCACAATTCTGTTCTCGAGTGTGTCAATCAAATTTTATTACGTGATATGGAGGAGGAAGAGAATATTTCATCCATACCACGTACATTTAAACATCGTGGGAGGATTGTTCGGTTCCAATCTGCGAGACTGTCGGATATTGAATCGGTTGGTTCGGAAATGGAGCGAAGAAATTCGGAAGAAACGACAATGGATAAGGAAACAGAGACGATTAGTTTTGAGAGTGGCTGTTCCGAGGATGAGTTTGGTATGAGAATCGATCCACAAATTGATTCAACGATCAATTCCGGTAGTATTATTAGCTCGGGGTCGAGTCATGAGGAGGAGCTTGAGGATTCTCGATTAGCACGTGCAATACCCATTGTCATTATTGAACCGACTGTAGATATTGATGTGAGAAGCGATGTGTCTGCAGTGTCGCCCGATCTCTCAATGAAATCCAAATCGTCCAATCGATCGTCCAGTCCAATTTTAAGACTGGAGAGAATTGAGGAGAAAACTTGTTTGTCAATGTCCAATAAAAGTTTGACAATAGCGAAAAATTTAGATTACGAAGATATTGAATCACTTCCGGAAATTGTTTCGCCACCGACTAAAACCCCACCGGCACTTCCACCTAAACCACAATTTCGTAATAATACATTGATTCTCAAAAAAATACCCAGTCCATCATTTTTAATTGATGAAACGCGAAAAAAACATTCGTCTGCCATTAACACACCAGCTTATGTTAAAAAATTCTTCAATACATCATTATCATCGTCGAAATTGTCAATTGGTTCATCAGCAAGGAGTCTAGTCTTCGAGGAGAAAGCCATTAAATCACCAGCTATTAATAATAATTTTAAAGACAACAATAAATCAAAATCATTGTCGCCATTGAAAAATTATCGGGATACTGTTTTTTGTAATACAACAAAAGCGCCGCGAGTTACAAATATTGTTCGACACTTTGAGGAATTTAAAATTGGTGGCGATACGGAAAATCGTCGTAAAAGCCAAACGCATGATAGACGTGCGCAATTGGAAATTGAAGAGATGGATATTCGACAGAATTTTGAGGAATTTAATTTAGATGAATGTGATTTATCAGACGATCCTGATCGGCCGGACGGTGATGGCTCTGAGCGACTTGGCAATACTACAATGAATAATAAACAAGAAAATGATTCGTACAATGCAAATGACAATAATAATTGCCGTTATATAAATAATAATTCAAATGGTATTTACGATCATTTTTTAGAGGCAACTGGACTCAGCACTAAGTCAATTTTAACGCCATCGCGATTGCTCAGCAATCACAAGAGTATGCTCAAGCCCAAGGACATCAAGTATAAGAATAAAATAAAGGCGGTTGGTACAGAAAAACATAATAATGTATTGCCAACAACTGCAAACGCTAATATCCATTTGAGACACTGGAATGGACCTTTTGTTTGATGACTGGCTCTCGTATATCTCCAATATTAACAATCGATTAACCGGAGCAATCCTCAGTTGTAGTGTACTATTTAAAAAGGTTTGAGCTGTGTCGAAAAACTCAAGGATAGAATTATTGTGTCGTGAAACCAATGTTTTCAGTACTCTCGTCATCTTTTATCTTTCATTTTATTTCTTTTCTATTGTTTTATTTTCTTGCTGGTACACGAGACTGCTGCTAATTATGATCGAAGTCATTTATTTTTCTGTGAGACACTTAATCTTGTTAAGAGGAGATTAATTAATGAAGAAATAAGTATATATATGTACATTACTTTCAATTAAAAATTGATTCATTGATTGATATTCTTCTTCATTATTTGTATTTACTTTGCCGAGAAGTATTGTAAAATTTTTAATTAATAAATAGTTCATTGTTTGATGATGTTCTTTAATAAATGTGACATTGTTTATTGTAATTTTTACTTCTGATACAGTGTTTGTATTCACTGCCCTTTATCAAAACCCCAACATTATCCTCAACTCTGAAGTAAAGAAAATATAAAATCAGCGATAAATTATTAATTTTGAAAAAAACATTACCTGAGTTTGCACAAATAATTGAAGGTTAACGATTTATTGTTCATATGACAAAATTTATTTTTAAAAATTGCCGTTACAGCGCATGCAACCTATAGGTCGCATGTGATTGGTCGCATTCATCAGCTGAGTGAAGTTTGGTTATGTCCGGCATGCTTTCCCCCTCCACTGTTTATTTCTTCAATTCAACCAATCCCATATGAGAATTCGTCTTGGAAAGCCGAATATTCCCGAAGCATTTTGCGTTGGCTGGGATAATTATAATATTTTTGTTTACCTCCATTGAATGGAGACTCAGATTCACTCTGAAATATAACACTACATAAGTAATTTGTATGTAATTCTGTTCTCGTACCTGTATTATTATCATCTCATTCGTTGAATCAAATAAAACATTCATAAATTTGTACATTATATCATTCATAATCTCATAAACATCATAAACTCATGAACATAACCTATAAACCATCAAAATGAATACCAAACAGAAGGAGATTTATATAGAAAATTTTAATTTTCCACATTGTGATGAGTCGTCAAAGTATGAAAAAGTTGCGAAAATTGGACAAGGCACATTTGGGTATGTAAAATATATTACTATGTACTATTTTTTAGATAGACAACTATAAATATATTTATTTTTCAATTTTTCAGCGAGGTATTTAAGGCGAGAGATAAAAAAAATAGCAATAAATTTGTGGCAATGAAAAAAGTCCTGATGGATAATGAAAAAGAAGGAGTATGTTCATTTTGATTTTCTCTACGATATGAAATAATTTGTGATAATATTATTGAAATAATTATGTTGCATTTTAAGTTCCCCATTACAGCTCTACGTGAAATCAGGATACTGCAACTGTTGAATCATGAAAATGTTGTAAGCTTGCATGAAATTTGTCGAACAAAAGGTAAATAACAATCAAATATATATTCATAGATATCAGCAGCGGGATAATTTATATACAACAATATTTCTTATTTTTAATTTTTAGCTGCACAGTACAATCGTTATCGTTCAACATTTTATCTAATTTTCGAATTTTGTGAGCACGATCTCGCTGGATTATTGTCAAATGTTAATGTAAAATTCAGTTTGGGAGAGATTAAAAAGGTTATGCAGCAACTGTTAAACGGTTTATATTATATTCATAGCAATAAGGTATGAAAACATTGACAAATAACTGCAACATTAAACATAACCCTACATTCAATCAACTAACAATAATTTTTTCAGATTTTGCATCGAGATATGAAAGCGGCCAATGTTCTTATTACGAAAAATGGCATTTTAAAATTGGCTGACTTTGGTTTAGCACGAGCTTATAGCGTTAATAAAATAGGACCTAGTAGTAATCGTTATACAAATCGAGTAGTCACATTGTGGTATCGACCACCAGAATTACTTCTTGGCGATCGTAATTATGGACCCCCTGTGGATTTATGGGGTGCGGGATGTATAATGGCAGAAATGTGGACGAGGTATGAACAAAGTACTTTATTCATTTATGAATATTATTTTATTTATTGTATTTTATCGATTTTAGGTCGCCAATAATGCAAGGGAACACTGAACAACAGCAGTTAACACTTATATCACAATTGTGCGGTTCTATAACGACGGAAGTTTGGCCTGGTGTGGAGAATCTTGAATTATTTAATCGAATGGAATTGCCAAAAGGCCAAAAACGAAAGGTAATTGAATGACGATATATTTTCAATTTTATCATTATTTTATTTTATTAGCATAGAAGTAAATTATTTTCACGATTGACATTTGTTATAGGTCAAAGACAGGCTAAAACCGTATGTGAAAGATGCGTATGGATGTGATTTATTGGACAAACTTCTTATTCTTGATCCGAGTAAACGATTTGACTCGGATTCGGCGTTAAATCACGACTTTTTTTGGCAAGATCCAATGCCCTGTGATCTTGGCAAAATGTTGGCACAACATACGCAGAGTATGTTTGAGTATTTAGCACCACCGCGTCGATCTGGACACGTGAGACATGGCCATCATCCAGTCCCAGGTGGTCATACAAAGCTCACAAATCTCACTGCTGACAGCGGCTATCAAGACAGAGTTTTTTAAATATATTATATATAATTTTTTCTATACTTGTGTAAGCTTTTTTTCCATCCACCTTTGAATGTTATGAAACGATACCAAAACCAAAAATTACAATTTCCCCTAGTTAATGATATAAAAAATGTCCTTTTCTCTCCTTTTTTGTTAATAATAAAAAATTAGATGGACTAAATATCTTGATGAAGTGTAAAATTTATTGCTGTCAATGATAATGTATTACTATTCTATCTAAATGAATTTGTTTTCATTGTGCTTTTTTTTCGATACTGCAATTGTCTATCGATGCCATTGATCATGTTTACTCCCATCAAAAATTGTTCTCGAAGGCTTCAATATATTTAAATAATTTATATAATGATTGTCCTTTATTTATTTTTTCAATAGAACGTTTTCATTTTATTTTTCGTTTATGTTGCAATGAACTGTATATATATGTGTTTGTGTGTCAACATTAGAAAAAAAAAATGAAAGAAATAAATGGTGAATAGGGTGCAATTTAATATTAAATATTTTGATATCTTATGAATTAACTATTACATATAATACAATAATTATTATAATCTAACACCTATAAAAATACAACGTAACTCTATAAAAATACAATACTAATCATTGCTGGTATCAAAAACTTTAAATTGGAAGATATGAGGATATATTGAAGATATAATGAAGAATTAGGTTATGAAACAATTAAAATATCGTCAAAAATACAAAAATTGAAGTGTCATTATTTGTTTGTTTTTTTCATCGGTAAATTAAATAATTCCATTACATTGTCACCAAAATCTCACAATTCAGAGCAAGACCATTGATTAGTTTTATATAAATCACTCATTCAGGCACTCTATTACACAATGGCTACCCTATATTTATCGATACAAAACCCGTTCATGGATATAGCTGCATTAATTAACATTAATAGTAGTATGGTACTTCGTACAATTCATTTTGGCACGATGACAATTTTCCCTTTTTTATTATTTTGCACATCTTCCTATTATCATGTTTTTTTTTTTTTTTCATTTTTCCCTATCCTTGAATCCATGTTTTAAGTTTCCTTCTCAGCACGAAAATCATAGTAATACTCTTTATCTAATTCACGACGAGTGCGTACTTTAATCACAGGAAATTTCTGCAATTACAAAATGCATAATATAATTAATTTGTCTTTAATAAATTGAAAATATCAATTGTTTAATACGTACAATAGCGGAATCAGTATGTAAACTTAGAAGAGGATTGAGTATAAATGGAACTCCATCGAGATCAGAAGAGCCTGGCAATGTGCCATAGTTCGACACCGAACTGACTAGGGAAGACGAAGACAATGTTGGTGGCTGCGGTGCCGGTCGTGTTGGTTTGATTCTCGCGTTTGAACTCAATACTTCATAGTCATGATCTGCCAAATCGTCCAATTCTTTTTTTTTCGCTGTGGCATCTGGCACCTTTGGATAAATACCGTTTTGTTGCGGTTTCGGTGAGAATTTTGGCTTGGGCGGTCGCTCTGGCGGCGCCCGATGAGCTACTCCATTTGATGGATTCGGCGAAACATTTTGTAATACACTGAAAAAAAAAGAAATAAATTACAAAAAAATATTTATGAGGTGTTTCACAGTATTCCTGCATTGTTTTCAGAACAGAACGTACTTGATATTTTCATAAGACTGTGAACTCGAATCACCATTAGTTATCGTGCTTAGTTTATAGCAAATTACAACGCCATTGACCTCGCTAGAAAAAAAAAACGAAAATCAATTAAACTGTACTTTCCAAGTGGAGTGTTATCGATCGAATGAATAGATATGTCAATATATACCCAGCATATGTAAAGCCAGTAGGGGCTTTTTTGATTCGGCTACATACAATAATGTCCGTTACTGCAAATGAACACGCGTCTTTATTTCGCAATTTGTAGCACACCTGCTTTTTCCTCCAAGCCTTTTGGTCTACAAACAAAATGAAATAACTATTAAATATGCATTGATCCGTTATACTCCAATAATACAAAGATAAATGAGGTTATATTTTTTTTTTTATTGTTTAGTTTACCCGTGTCTATGGTTTGTGGTATCATACTGAATCCATCCGGTGGTGATTCTCTCTCATTAATAACTGTTATTTCTTGAACAACATAATTTGGCACACCTTCAGTTTTCGAATGGCAAATATATCTACCTTTCTTTTTAATAAATAAACCACTCTCACGCCATAAATCCGCGTCAATATCTTGATCATACGTTTTTGATATCTGACAAAAAGTGAAATCACATATTCAAGTATATTTCATAAATCTTGATAAGAAATAAAGAAAAATGAAACGCAAAAGTATTTTAAACATTTCGATAAATTGTAAAGTCATTAACGTACTGGAGTAAAATTTGGAGGACATTTTTCAATGTCTTCAACAACACTGATAGCAGTAATTGGCCTGTCATCAGGCAATAAAGACGAATATCCAGTAACAGAGAGCCACTTCTTTGAATTCATCTTCAATAGCGCCATATTTTTTTCCTAAACAAACCAATAAAACAATTAAACATCTACAAGAAATAAATATTATTTTTAAATTAATAAAATAATACATTGACCTATTTGATAAGAACCCCCTCGCCCTCGCACCACTTTATCAATGTCTTTAGCTTCAAAAATGTGCACATCGTTAGATTACACAACGATCAATATTGATGTTTGCTGACGCGATATCATAAATGTATCGGTTTATTTATAGACAAATACAAGAAGTAAAATACGTCCACTGGATATAAATGTTGTTGGTCTTGTAATTATGATACCGATATGAATCATGAATAGTGATAATGAATTGTTATTTGATACAATTTGTAAACATTAACGGTAGCCGCTGTGATTTAAATCATAATGGTAATAATTTTTCGTTGACGTGCGTATACATAAGACGATGTGTGGACGACATCAAGGTTATTTATTCTCCATCAAATACACACTATCACTTCTCGCGATGCTCCAAAGAGGACATTCACACACAAACACACAATATTCAGCATGGAATATTCTACCGTCGGCAATTTGTACTGTATATCTGTCCCCTCTATCCCCACCCACCTCCCTTTCAGAATGGAATCTGAAGATCAATGAACCTTACCATTGGCTGTTCGTTGCATGAACATTTTTTTGGAAAACACTTTGTAAACATTAATAATAATTATTAATAATATTATGAATAAAAAGATTTCACGATGAATTTCGTTTTTAAATGGTGAAAAAAAAAAAAATGAAGAGCATATATTTCTATAAAAAATACGCGAGACAATTTTTGTATGATATCATATAAGATTATCAACTCCACTAAACTCACTGGTTACTTAGAATGTTTCGCATTCTAAATTGGTTAATCTATAAATAAATAAAATGAGTATAGCAAGTGAACGATGTTTATTTCACTAGATGTGAATGTTGGTGAGTGTGGTGATATAGATATGAGTAGTGCTGGATAACTCACCTATATATTTTATAAACGACGCGGAAAACAGTGCAATTTAAATATCCGGCATGTTGTTAAGGAAACTTGGAGTCCACTTTACAAGTATATTAGACCCAATCAATTAGCACCAGTCACTTGTTGTCGTGGTAGTGTGGTCGTCGTTGTCGTTGACAACTTGAAGAAAACGATTAAATAGTTGATTGGCGTTTGATGGTGTTGGCTCTCCGCCTTTTATTCACATCCAAATAATCCAATGTTTTACGTATCAATTATTTATAAATACTTTATAACCTAGAATACAATGTCAGCACAAATAATTCAATTTAATTCATTAGCATTTTTCAATAATATATATATATAAATATGAATGGATATATTGAAGATATTGTAACGTACGAGATAACAAGAAAATTTTTTTGTTTTTTATAATCGCGTGCGATTGGGATTTGTGTTTGTCCCACTCGCGATTTGACAGCGATGACATCACTTACATGAGAAACAAACAACAGAGAACACCTCGACAGTTCAGTGACTACTGCTGTGCTCACAAGACCCAAACACTTCCAAGTACATATTCATACATATGACACATTGATGGGGAGAGGGGAGAGTGAAATTTGTATAGTAGGGTAGTTGGAACTTGGGAGTTCGATAAGTTAACCTCTGTTTGCCCGCGCCCCTCGCGTCACTTCAATACCCACTTTTTCGTATGAATAGGTTGCAGTTGTATAGTTTGAAAAATGCCCGCGCTTCCAATCATGGCGCTTTGATAAATTGATTTTACCGACTGTAAGAACAAAATAATTGTTTTTATGTTTTATTTGGCTTTGTAAAAGTGGATTAATAATTTTTATTGTAGTATTAATTATTTATCAGTGTTTAGGTATTCTTTGTTGTATGAATATATAATGTGATGGTGATTTTGTTGTAATTTTGAATTGCAACGCGCGGGAAAATTTGTTTTTTTTCGGTTGCCATACTGTAAGTGCATATCAATTTGAAATTGGCGTCAAAGTCGGCGTCTTTTGTGGCGTCATCCTTTACCGGCAGCATGCGAGTGTTAGGTGGATGTATAAAATAACTCGAAGGACAAGTAATACACAGATAACAGTAAAATACGATTTTATTTTACGTTAAATTATGGTGTATAGGCAATAGTAAGTGTTTTTTATATAATTTATATTGAATTTGAGCTATGATTGTGAAATTTTGTTTGCAGTTTTAATTAAATGAATGGCGAATCCAAGAGCAATTGATACATAACCCTAGATTGCATGGTAGAGATTGAGCACAGTATTGGGTAAGATAAGATTATTATTCATGTATATATTTAACCGGTTTATAAATGTGATAAAGATACTATTTAATATTAGTAACAGATAAAGAATATTTAACATTAAGTTTTGGTATTGGATAAAAATTATTCAACTGAGTATCAGTTAATTGATAGATAGAATTAATTACTAAGTATTAAGAATAATTTAGGTTATACAATGAAATGAACCTACTGAGTTTTGCTGTTGGATATAAATTACTCAATTGAGTATTGCAAATGGATAAAAATTATTTAACTGAGTATTGCTATTATATATAAGGATATAAATGAAATGTGTCTAACGAAAATATTCACTGAGTATTGCAAATGGATACAAACTGTTTCACTGAGTATTGCAAATGGATAAATGATATTTAATTGAGTATTGCTATTATATATAAGGATATAAATGAAATGTGTCTAACGAAAATATACAATATAATTAAATCACTGAGTATTGCTACTGGATAAATATTATTCAACTGAGTATTGCTATTATATATAAAGATATAAATGAAATGTGTCTAACGAAAATATATATAATATAATTAAATCACTGAGTATTGTAAACGGATACAAACTGTTTCACTGAGTATTGCAATTAATTACTATAATATAAATAATAAAAATAGTTTAGCATATACAATAGAATAAAATGACTGAGTTTTGCTGTTGGATATATATTATTCAACTGAGTATTGCAAATGGATAAATGATATTTTATAGATTTATGATAAATTATTGAAATGCCCAGCCTAATAATAAATATAAAAACTATTTATGGATATTCGATTTACGAATACTTATCATGCCATTCATATTCAATACCGAGAGACAAGTAATTGTGTTTCAGATAATAAATTGTATAAAGTGACGGAAAAATGTCGCGATTTAACAACGGTCAATGCAATTCCAAATCAAAAGAGCGCGAACTTGACCGTATTCGTCATGAATGGATGTTGGAGCAGGAGCGGGCACGTGAGCATGAACGGCGCAAACAAAAGATGATTCGCGAATATGAAGAAAAACGTGCACATGAACTTGGCTTGAAGAAACACAATCGAAGATCATCAAAGCGAAGTCATAGCCGAAGTCGAAGTCATTCGCCATCGACATCAACATCACGTGCTAGACCTACCGACATTCACAAAAGTCACAGTACAAAAAATCTCGTTATGTCGCAAAAGTAAGTTTTGTATACGAGAAAACAAAAAATATATAAAAGACTTTTTATTCTTATGTGCAATTATTTTTTCAGATGTGAACCCTCATCATCGAATACGAGATTGTTTAAAGGCCCAGAAGGAACGAAAATACTCGTGTCTGATTTAAAAAAAATTAAAGTTGATATACAAAGACAAATTAATGTTACGGAACAGACAAGTGAACTTCAGAGAAATATTATAAATCCTGATGAAGTTGTGCTGAAAAGACGCGACGGTAAATTATCCGAATTAATTCATTCATTCATTTATTTACTGTTCATTTGATTCAATGAAGATTCTACATTATGAAGATGTTGATGACAACATTTGAAGATATTCGTTAATGGAAACAACAGATGAAGATACTCTGTGAATTTTTTTTTATTTATCGACAGCAGGAAGATTACTTTTATTATTTATTCAATTGTTTTATGCATCGAAATATATAATATTTATATATTTCTCTGTTTAATGATGAACTTCATTATTTTTATCTCAGATATAGGACTTTGCATCGTCCGAAGATTACAAAGGATATTTGGAACTTGATTACATGAAGTATATGCACAATGTGTAAGCCCAAATTTCTATATTTGCTGTTGGCGTTATGCTTTACTTATTATTGACTGCTTTTCATGACAAACTACATTTAGATTTTTTAAATAATGTGGATTTATTGTGTTTATTATTGGACTTATTTACTATTTTCCAAAGCATTGATATCGCATTCGCATTTTGTGGCTTATAATTCTTTTTTTTTTGCACTGGCTGTTTATTTATATCAGTAATTTATTTTTGCATGGCTAAGATACAACATTTTTTTTGTTTGTTGTCTCTGCAATGAATGTTAAATTTAAGAACAAACAAAAGTGGCAAACAAGATACACTGACAATTGTACGACATCTGGAAGATTAAAAATACTCAGGAATTATTATTTTTTTTTAATCTGGGAGAAACATAAATGATACAAAATAATACCAAGAAGATCATCAAGAAGATTGTAACGTCAACCATGAAGATTAAAACACACACAAACTCTAAATACATTTCCAATATGGTTGTCTAATGTTTTATTACTCTGAAATTGATAATTGAAAACTATTTGATAAATAATTATCTATCTTCAACTTGTACGCTTGCTGTATTGTTTATTACATCGCGATGTGAAGTAAAGTGAATGTTGTGGTTGCCAAAGCAGGTGAGGGATCCAAACCGATCTTTGAACGTGACGAGTTGAAGAAATCGAATCGAACTGACGTCAATGAAGAAATTCCGGAACGTCGCACAGTTGTAACGGTTAATTCAGCGGTGGATTCGCGTAGACGATCAGTTTCAACGAGTCCTGAGCGTCGTCATCGCAACCGGAGTCCACGGCATGACTCTAGGTTCGTCATTTATTTCAAAAACAATTGTATTGACAATTGTTTATATTGCAATATGGATATATGGATATATAAATGTTAATACTATGATTAACGATTGGCTTGTTGAGTATCTGATGATCCAATATGGCTTATTGCTGCCAATTGAGACCCAGAAATTCTGAGTATTCGTTTACTGTCGTATGTATGAAACAATCTCCTGAATTAATTATTGAACAGTTGATACATCTCATGAATTTCTGTTTATGTAATGTGCTCACTGTGAAATTGTTTATTCAGGAGGATCTCTTTACGCTGACTATTGCATGATTAAAAATGCTTTTTATTAATTTCATTCTGTTTGTGGAATTTATTGTTTTAATATTTTCAATTTGCTGAAAAGGACAGAACTGCACTTGTAAATAATTTTGCTAGGCAAAATTTTATAGTATGTTATTACAGTCTGGTTTGTTTTAGTGCTTTTATTTCATCAATGGACAGACATCGCAGTATCATCGTACAGGGGGCAAATGATGCGCATGCAGTTATGCTTGGCTTTGCGTTTCACTCCATTCTGCTTCACTTTATTCCACAGTGAAATGCAGATCGCAACAGGGCATGAACTCCGGAATTATACACACAAGCAGAGCCACAATACAATCCACACATCAAACCCGCATGCAAAATTATTAATTTTTGATTTTTCAAAAGTTCTTGCTTTTTTATTATTGTATTTAATAATTTTTTCTTTATCAATTGTACATTAAATAGTTTTTGTGCGATTGTTTGTGTGTGTGTATATTGGAAATAAGGTAAAGTGATTTTAATATTATTGAATGGAATTATCAAATATTATATAACAATATAAATTTTATTTTTAAATATTTTACAGCAAAATGGATATATGAAAATTTTATAAATAATACTGAGATTGCTATATAATTGCCTGAATAGTAATGACCACTAAATACCATTGATTAAAAAATTTTAATTCACGTGGATTGTTACTATTTGGGAACAAATGAATTTTATTTAATTGATATAATTTTTCCATAGATACAACAACACACCCTCACGAAATGTTGGTGACAGAGTCCATCATGAAAGACGGAACTCTGAACAGAGGTATTGAATTTTTGATAATATAATCAACAATAATTTTACGTAGATAATTAATCAAATTGCCGTAACATAATTTTTTTTTTTTAACCAGACACCGTAGTAGAGATAGAAGTAGAGAGGTGAGAGACAGATATAACAAGGATACGCGTCACTCGTCTAGCAAATCTTGTCATGAACGTAGTCGCAATTATAAACGACGACGTTCACATTCTGAGGAGCGAGATAATCGTCCTTCATCCAGAAGAGATTCATCAGCGTATGAATACAGCCGACATGATACATGTAGAAGACGATATGAAGATGAAAGACTGAGAGACAGGAGAATTCAATTCCCACCTCATCATTATCTTGAACCAGTACCTGTTCCTTTTTATTACGGCGTAAGGATTATTATTTTGAAATGGATTGCGTACTCGCAATTTAACCATTGATTTTTCACTATTTTTATTTTCGATTAATTTAGAATTATGCGAGGCCAATTATGGTAGACCCGCTGATGGCAATGCGAGACCCTATTGGCATTGGACGCGGAAGGATGCCACCAATGATTGGACCACCCGTTCGACCACGTTTTCCGCCACGATTTATTCCTCCGGTGATATTTAGGCCACATGGTCCACCTAATCCGCGATTTTAACGAATAATGTGATTGAAAACTCGAGACTGTGTATAAACTTTCAACAGATGGGATTGAAATCCAATGTGAAACTATATAATATGTAAGAAAAATTGTTTTAACTGTTGTAGCATTTTTTTTTCTATCAATCTACATAATGTCTTTTATGTGTGGTTGTTCCATATTTTAACTAATGTAAATAAAGAAAATTTCGGTACTGTTAAATCAGTTTTATTATTGTGCCATTTGGAATCGGGGCAGGTTTGATTATTATTCTTGATAAAGGCTCAAATCCTTTGCCAGGATTTGGTAATATTATTGCAATGCCACCACTAGGTGGCGAATATATTGGAAACTTCTTATAAGAGTATATGGAAATTGAACTATATTAAACAAAACGAAAACAAGGTTTCTTTGCAAATGAAATTACACTACTCAATGGTTGTACACTTGAATTTTTGACGGCGGATCGTTAGACCATCCCATAAGACAAATAAAACACAAAATTCTATGCTATAAAAAAGTTATTCAACTAAACTGTTGCAATTAATTTCTAAAATATAAATAAAATAAACAATCCAGGATATACAATTAGAATAAAATCAGAATTTTTGCTATTGAATATATATTATTCATCTAAACCCTATTTCGATATGAAAGTAAATAACATAATGAAGATGACGATTCTACACTGAATATAATATATAGCTGTAAAAAATTACCTGAACAGTAATATTTCTCATATACCAATACAAAGGTAACCAATCATTATTCAAGAACAAATGAACTTCATTTAAATTACTATATCTTCTTAACTATGATATTTAAACCACAAGGTCCTCACAATCCACGATATTAAAAGATTAATATGTATAGAAAAGTGTATTACATATAAACTATACACAAACATTTTGCAGTTGTCTATTCATATGCTGAAAATTTTTTTTTTTTTTTTTTTTTGCCTATTGAATCGCATTATGTACAGCTGTGATTAATATTTTTGACATTACAGTAAATAGTTAAATAAAATTACGATGCTTTTGAAAGCTTATTTCATTCATTAATATTTTTATTTAGTATAAATCAATTATTAATAACGAGGTCATGAATTATTAAACTGCAATTATGATAATTATTTCTTGAAGAATAGAAGAGCGTACGGGTTATGAGTGCAATTTTGATATTGCAGTGTGGTCTTATAGAAATTATTGCACGGCAAATAGGTGAAAATATTCTTTCAAGTGAATAGAAGAAATAGAATTGTTTCAATCGCGGAATAGAACCCATTTATATTTATATAGAAAAATGTATTTGAACTTTTTACAAACATTTTAAAGTTGTCTATCCGAGCACTGAAAATAATTGTTTTTTTTTTTTTGTTTATTGTAACGAGTTATATTCGATTTTTTTTTATACTGAATGTCTTTTTATGCGTGGCTGTTGCATGTTTTTGACATTTATGTATATAGATAAATTAAATTGCTGTACTTTTAAAGAATTTCGTATTATTTATATTGTTGATATGTGTAAAACACATATTGATGAAGATGTGGTTGAGTAATGTAATGCAGACCCAACAATACGAATATTTTTCAAAATAATAATAATGATCCTAAAGTTTGAAGTTAAATATAGCAATTATGATAATTATATCTTGAAGAATGTCGAATATACTGCTATGAATGCGAATTAAAGATGTCAATAATGAGTACAGTGATTGCAACACAATCACTAGATGGCGAAAAGATGAAAATTTTCTCTCAACTGAGTTAGAAGCCCCAAAATATTTTAATTCTTAAAAGAAACTAATTCTGTCATTTATGTTTTCTACTGTGTTTATCAGTAAACATTATTCATTAATGTTATTGTAATACGAATAACCATTAATTTTTGACGGCGGATCGTTAGACCATCCCATAACACAATATAATCACAGCTTTCCATTACAGATCAAAATTTAACCATAGTTTCAACTACCACCACTGATACTCCACCCAGGATCAAATGAATACTGTCGTAGCATTAAAAGTCTTCGTCAGAATGTTCAATCTTACTAACAGATCTCTTCTCTAGTGGAATTTCATTATTACCAACTGAATTCAAAATACCATTTTCATCATCGTCATCATCATCATCATCATCATCATCAAAATCACCATCAATCAAAAGATCACTGTCACTATCAAGTGAAGCAATGCTACCAGTCGTATCACGATTTACACCACGTTGTCTTCCAGACATACTCCCATAAAGCTTCCTCTGACTCAACTGTATCCTCGAATGTCTACCAACAACAGATTCTGCTAATCAAACAATTAAAAATTAAATCCACCACATCTCTCAAATTAATTAAACCTAATTATCACTTCATATCAATATTTAATTTACTCACGTGGCGGTTGTGCTCCTGATACATCTTTATATTTATTATCATTACTGTTCTCAGTTTTATCAATAACCAAAGCATCGCCAATTGTATTACTTGCAAATATTGAATCGTTTCCTTCCAACATCATACTTTCAAAAGTGGCGTCTTCACTTCGCAATTGCTCCAATTGTCTTTTCGTCGCCGCCTGTCTCTCTTCAAACTTCTCCTGCTCCACCTTCGTTGTGTCCTCATACAAATGCTCCAAATATGCTAAATAACGACACTTATTAAGATAATTATCATAAACTGATCGAAGTTCAATCTCCAATTTCTCAAATTCCTCCATAAAAGCTGGACGAACTTTACGCAATGTTTGCAATCGCTTTTCATTTCTTTCAAGCTCCAATTTACGTCGATCTATTTTCGTCTCCAAATTCGATTCAGTTTCCTGTCAATTTATTTATTATAAATACATCTTATATATTTACATATATTCAATTATATATTTATATATTTTACCTTTATATTGTCAATTTGCTTCTTCGTATCGTCCATTTCACGTTTAATACTGTTACTTACATCAATCAATGCCTTTTCAATTGTTGATATGTCATATTGTCGTGATGCTTTTGAATTGCGCATTTCACGTAGTTGCACTTCTCTTCCCAAAAGATCAAACAAACTTGCGCCATTCACTGTCAATTGACTTGCTAATTGTCTTGTATTATTAACTCTATTTAATTCACTTGATCTATCTATTATTTTTGCTTGTCGACCATCTCCACCTGACATCATTTCATCCTCATTACTTTTATTTTGTGCCTCATACAATACCTTTGCCACTTTCAATAACTCCGACACTGCATGGCCATCAGCTTGATACAATTTTTTCGTATTCAATTTGATTTGAGCTTTTACCGCCTGAACCGACAAAAAAAAAGAACAAACACACACAAGATTAATCCAACATTGTTATTCTTTATACAATTAATTGTGAATAAGGATTAATAATATAATAGATGATTGTGTTAATTATTAATTATATTATGCAATTGCTCACCATAAATTCTGCTGCTCGGCGAATAAATAGCACGCGATCGTCTACATTTTTTGAATCCACTGTCATATCAACATCAGGATCAAAGCGACTGATTAACCAAATTAAAATTTCAGCGACAAGATTGAAATTTGGCGAGCGAAAATTTGAAAGTGATATCAGCCGGGGATATCCCAAAAATCGCATTGTTTCAGTGAAATTTCGTAAATCTCTACACGACATTTTGTAACACGTTGTCTGTAAATATGTGAAAGAGAATGATTGTCTGCTGTATGTTTTACAATAGTTTACATAACGGTTGTCTTGGCAACACGACGTTACCACAAGCCACGATAACTACGTTGATGAATTAATCCAATTAGGGGAGTACTGTGGAAACATAAATCAATCAGACCTTTCAATGAATTAATTACAAATAAACGAATGTTATATTATTTTATTATCAGCTATAATACACAGTGTAATTAATTGTTGTACAGTTCATTTATTAATAATTAGGTTTATTAAAAATCAACGTTAGAGTTATTGCGCCCTTGTTTGACATCAGATCGTTTTCGCTTTTGAAAAACGCGTTCACGTGCTGCCTTCATCTGCCTTTTTCTTATTTGTTCCTCTGTCTCTGGAGAAATTGTCACCTTTTCAACAGTACATTTTCTAATCATTGTTCTCAATCTTTGCAAAGCATCGGCAACATTTAAATTCTGTACTCGCGTTAAATCCGATTTTATTATCAAATATCCTTCTTTATTTATTCGATTCTTCTCCTAAAATCATATCATAATATAAAAACAATATTTATTTATGTTATATAATTTCTTTTTTTTTTGTATAGAAACTAAAGATAATGTACCTGTATTAGCAATCTCTCTTTTATATCATCAGACAACCAACTTGCAGATTGAACATGAAATCTAAGATCCACTTTGGTATTTGTTGCATTAACATTCATTCCACCGGGTCCACTGCTATGACTGTAAGTCAATTGCAATTCATTCATGGGTATGAAACCGGAAAATTTGGCATTTGGATCCAGCGGTGTCTGAAAATATTCATAGGTTATAATATAAATATAAGAATTAAATATTGTTAAATTACCAGTAATAAAAGTGCACTGAATAAATTATACAACTAAATTCTATCCTTTTTTTCACAATTTATTTATATTTAATATCAAATACTTACAAATGATGGTGTATAGAGTCTCGTATTGCTTTGAGGATAGAGATTCTCAAGTGAATAAACACTTTTAAATTGATTATTGTAAATGAATGATCGACTAAAATATCGAAGTTTACTCCCACAAGTGGATACCTGCTGTTTAATTAATAATTTACCCAATTGACGCGTAAAACAATTCATGATTTCTTTATTATAATGTTGAGTATTATAACAAAAATACACTACGGCAATTCACCATTGGATTGAACAAGTTTGAGGTTAAGTACACAGTGTCATATATATATATATATATATGTATACATGTAGATATAACTATGGCGTGTTAAGAAAAATTGTGACAAATTTTTTTTTATTGTGATATCATAACACTAAAAACCGAGTGAATATGACTGCCACTGTCTTCTTATTCGCTTTCTTTATATAAATATATAATCATGAATTACCACAATGTGATATTTTTAATACTTTTGCAAATTAATTTATTTACCGCTATTAATTTCGATGCACATAAAACAATAACATGGGGACCTGGATTAAATCCTGCGAAAATAACTATGAGAGCACGTTATTTCTTTTTGCAATTGGTTGATGTGAATGGAAAAAAGTGAGATCAATTTAAATAATTGTACTGGAATAAATTATAAAACAATAATTGATAATATATTGAACATCCATAGGGAATTAATTGAATGGAAAAATTGCAGAGTTGAAATTTATTTTACAGCTTGACCGAATCTCCAGGTGATGGATTTATTTTTGCAAAGATTGAAGGCCAAACTAAAGACAGTTATCGATGTAGAATATGGACTCAAGTTTTGGATTGCAAAGATGGCAGTTTTATTATTCGATATAAATTACACGAGACGTGTTTTAATGTCCACATAAATGTAAAGTTAAAGGATAGCGAAGTGGAACCAGTGTCTATTCATGAAAAAGGTTAGCAATCTAAAGCGAAGTAAAAGTATATTCTCTTCAATATCAATATTATATAAATTGTAATAGTAACAATTTTTCAGGACCTGTTTTTGAAGAAGAATGCTACTGTCCCAATCCTTCAGTTGATAAATGGCTGCGTGATTATAATTGCGCTGGAGAATATATTGAAATATTGGAAGACTTGAAACACTTTCCACAGATGAATTTCGACAAGATTAGAAATGAACTTATTGAAGAATACAATAAACCTCATAGCTACAGTATTTGTCATTATGTAATCAAGAATAACAGGGTATGAGAAATAATTCTACCATAATATTTTATGTTTATTATTTATTGAAGAATACACGAATATTTATAATAAATAATTTGTAGATTTTTAGGAAATGTTATGGGCAACATGTTGGATTTAAAATATTCTCTGACTCGATACTTCTGTCTCTCACGAGAAAAGTTGTCTTACCAGATTTGGAATTTTTTATTAACTTGGGCGATTGGCCACTGGTGCCAAAGAATAAAAAACTCTATCCAATATTTTCATGGTGTGGATCGAGTGATACACAAGATGTGATTCTTCCAACTTATGATATTACCGAATCATCAATGGAAAGTATGGGAAGGTGAATAAATTCTGCTCTCTAAATATTTTCAATCTTATTACAAACGTAAGAGTTATTTTACACTCAACTCTTTTTATTTATTTATAGAGTAATGTTGGATATGATGTCGGTCCAAGGCAATATTAAAACAACATGGAATAATAAGATTGAAAAAGTATTTTGGCGTGGACGAGATTCCCGTGCCGAACGTTTGGATTTAATTGACATTGCCCGGAAAAATCCTGATCTTTTTAATGTGTCAATAACGAATTTCTTTTTTTTTAAAGATAAAATAGATAAATATGGACCAGGTGAAAAGCACGTGTCATTTTTTGATTTCTTCAAGGTAAATATTTTTTTTATATTTACTTTAAGTACATTCAAGTTGTATTGATTATAATATTTATAATAAATAACAATATGAAATAATTGAATGTGAATATTGAATTACAGTACAAGTATCAAATAAATATTGATGGAACCGTTGCCGCATACAGAATGCCTTATCTTCTTGCTGGTGACTCTGTTGTGTTGAAGCAAGATTCGGAATACTATGAATATTTTTACAATCATTTAATTCCTAATGTTCATTATATTCCAGTAAAACGTGACTTGTCGGATCTTGTTGAGAAAATTAAATGGATTAAAGAGCATAATGATAAGGCTTTGGAAATAGCGAAAGCCGGGCGAGTATTAATGCGAGAAGTGGCTATGCCACAACATGTATTTTGTTATCATGTTTCGTTATTACGGGTAAATATGATTTTAATTTGGGATTTTATTTTATTGCTTTATTGGTATAGTAGGGTAATATTTTAATGGTGATTTGTAGGAATGGAGTAAGAGATTGAACAATCGAATTGAAGTACTTGAAGGCATGGAAGAAGTTCTTCAACCTGAATATTCTTGTCCATGTCCTGGTGGTACTGTGAGAAATGAACAAATCGTAAAGTCCAAAGATGAACTTTAACACAATGATGTTATTATTTCATTTTATATGAATCTTTTGAGAATATTTTGTAATTAGGACGATGGAGAAATAAACCAAAATTCAATCCCGAAATATGTGCGAATCAATATTAGTATGGGTGAAAAAAATAGGTGGCGCATACAAATAATTTCTCATAGGTAAAGTATGGAACTTCACGTGTTAACATTGAGTTGAAATTGAAGTAACTGTTATATTGTCTATGTACGCAATACACGTAGATACACTTAATGTTTGCATAAGATTTGTATGCGAAATTTTTGACGGCGGATCGTTAGACCATCCCATAAATAAATTCAAACAAAAATGTTCTCACTTTTAGTTATCTGGTGATATATTTTCTTCCACTCGATTTAATGTAAGTTCCATAAATACATACATACCACAGAAACGAGAATTATACTGACGACTTATATCAAATAATAAAAAGTGGCAAACTTGAAAATTATAATATTCATAACCTACAAATACACAGCATTGATAATATAATTGAAAATGACTATTAAAGTATTATAAAAATTGTAGAAATTCCAACGCAACACAACTTATACATAACATACGCAATGAAAGCCTAATTGATATTATCGAAAAAAAAAAAAAAATGAAAAACATGAAAATAAAAAAAAGAAACAATAATAATTAATCCCATGATACAGTTCACTGTGGTGGCTGCTGATAGCCATATCCACCATATTGACTGGGTGGCGGTGGACCTTGGGGTCCTGGTGGTGGTGGCATATGGCCACCAGGAGGACGTGGTGGATATTGCGGATATCCTTGTCCACCAGATGGCGGAGGTGGATGAGGTGGATAATTTTGCGGTGGATATTGAGGATGTCCATAGTGTGGTTGGCCACCTTGACCTGGTGGATGTGGAGGATAGCCTTGAGGTGGTTGTCCACCACCACCTGGTGGTACATAAGTTTGCGTTGTTGCCGGATGAGATTGCGGTGGTCCATATCCAGATGGCGGCTGTTGTGGTGGAGGACCAGGAGGACCAGGAGCAGGTCCTTGAGGTGGTCCAGATGTCGGTGGAAAGTTGCTGGGAACTGGACTCGGTGATTGCTGATGCTGCGATTGTCCAGCAGTTTGTTGTGGCTGTTGTTGCTGTTGTGGTGGACCTTGGGGTGGCGGTTGTTGCTGTTGTTGTTGTGGAGATTGCGATGGTGGCTGTTGATTGGGTTGTTGTTGTGGTGGCTGAGGTGGCGGCTGTTGCGGTTGCGGTGGTTGTTGAGATTGTGGCGGTGGTCCAGGTTGCGATTGCGACGGTGGCGGATGAGAGACTTGATGGGGTCCGGGATGAGCTCCATGTGGAGGTTGATGTGACGGCTGATGAACTGGATAACCAGATGGAGTTGGTCCAGATGGTCCATAATTAGCAGACTGCGATGCAGACGGCGGTGGACCACTATTAGGTGGATAAGTTTGTGTAGATGCTGATGGTGTGCTTGTAGGTTGATTACTTTGCGCATAAGTATTAACTCCGCTGCCAACGCTCGTGCTGAATGGCGGAGAGGTCGATGCAGGACCGTATGGGGTCGGTGGACCACCGCCAGGGCTCGGTTGACTCGCATAATTCGGCTGTGGCGGACCAGCATTCTGTTGCGGTGGACCAGATTGGGACGGTTGAGATACATTGTTGGGAGTCGTGGGTGGATAATTCTGTGGAGGAACATTGTTAGGATAAGCTTGAGAGGATTGTGGTGGTGGATAATTAGCAGGTGATTGATTAGCACCGTAAGCATTTTGTGATGGGGGTTGGGATGGTGGTTGTTGATAATTGGGTTGGGGACTTGGACTGCCATATTGTCCTGGTTGTTGTTGCTGTTGCGGTTGCTGTGAGCTAGGCGTAAAATTTTGTTGAGTCGATGTCGGTGGTAGATATCCAGGTTGATTTGGCGGCGGTGGACCATAGCCCGCGGCTGGTTGATTGGCTCCTGGTGGTGGATAACCTCCTGGCTGTCCTCCATAACTATTGACAGTTGTTGGCGGGCCATAATTTTGCTGATTTGCAGACGGATAACCTTGTTGTTGAGGTGCATTCGGTGGCCCATATTGATTAGGTTGACCTCCACCATAAGCAGCGCCCTGAGGTCCTTGATAATTACCACCAGGATTTTGTCCACCATATGACGCAGGATAACCCTGTTGAGCCGCTTGTTGTGGATAACCCTGAGGTCCGCCACGATATTGTTGCGGTCCAGGTCCAGCACCAGAACGATTCATTGCTGGCCCTTGTCCAGACATTACCGGACCACGGTATCCACTTTGTCCCATTGGTTGGCCTTGATTGAAACCAGGCATAGGCAAAGGTTGCGGAGCATTTGGTGGCATTTCTCCACCGGGTCCAGAAGCTCCTGGCGGACCAGTTGGTGGACCTTGAGGTCCCATCATACCGTGACCCGGTGGACCATTTGCCATTGGTGGCATTGCCTGTGGCGGCTGTGAATTATATAAATTTATTTATCACTTAAGAGAATAAATTTTTCTGTTTATATATTCCATTGTAATATTTGTTTTTTTTTTACCGGCAACAGAGCTTGGATATTTTGATTGGCGTCAGCTATTGATGCCAGATAGACTAAATTTCTATGTAAAATCTGTTGATATTGAATACATTCTTGAGCTTTTCCTTTATTCTGAAACTCCGTAATTGTTTGTATGAGATGACTGTTTTCATCGAGCATCTAAAAGTGAAAATAAAAAGATAAGAGTGAAAATGGAAGGAATAGGAAAACGATTGTGCGCAAAAAGGTTATATTATATTAATGGGGGGACAGGAACGATGTTGCAATACATTATATTATATGTACAAACCTTCTGTATTTGTTGAGGATTTGGCGGTGGCCTACCACGTTGTGCAAATGTCACTGACATCTTCACTATAATACCACAATCAAGTGTAATTCAATCACAAGATCAATTTTATAATATTGTTTAATTGTAAACTTGCACGTTCGCAATACGAATTACAATAGGAATTGCAGTGGAACAATGCAACTTTGCGTTGTAGATTTCTCTGGTACTGCGCGAGAAAGAGAAGGGTAACAGGCTTGGGAAATGAGCGCACTTTGTGGTAAATTTACGTATTGAAATAATCAACATGGAGGTTAACTATAAACATAAATGTAACATATTTAGCAAAATATTTGAAATAAATTTTAAAGTAAAGAATTAATTGTGCTATGTGCCACACAATAATTATAAGACAATATTAAATAATGGACATTGATGCACATACACAAACTACCCAGAATTAAATAGTAATTGATAAATATTTGCAGTTATTGTATATATAAATCAAAGCTGTGTCTCCAAAAAAAAAAAAAAAAAAAAAACTGGATAATAATTAGGGCGTAATTTATTACATATAAATCAACTTGGTGTTGCTGTGATAAATCATTTTTACAATGACAACGATGACTTGCCACATAAACAATTTGCCTGATGAAATTTTAGAATATATATTAAATCTCATTCCACCATACAAAGATTTAACCGAATGTATTTTGGTATGCAAACGCTGGTCTCACACTGTCAAACGTATGAATACATTTTACTTTACTCAATATACAATTGCAAAAAAATAAAAATAATGCCGGTCAACAATGAAATGATGTTGTTGTGTTGTTTATCCGTAGGTGTTATAGAACATAAAGAAGCCTACTTTCACAGATCAGTGGCGTATGGATCATTATTATGGAGTTCACCGTCACCATTCTCGAAACCTGCTAAAATAGGAAAACGTCATTCACATTCAGCATGTACCAATGAAAATTCCATGTATATTTTTGGTGGATGTACAAAAACCAGCACAACATTCAATGACTTGTGGAAATTTGATTTGGATACGCGTAAATGGGAACGGCCAATGCCAATGGGAAATTATCCATCACCAAAGGCATATGCCAGTATAGTTTATTATAAGAAATCTTTTTATTTATTTGGTGGTTGGGCATCGCCTTCATCATATCCCATATATCAACGAAGAAAATTGTTTGATGAATTGCATGTTTACTCTACAACAACGAATACATGGACTGCTATTGAATCATTGGACGGGCCATCACCAACATCTGCTCATTCAGCATCAATCCATGGGAATTTAATGGTGGTTTTCGGTGGTGTCACTGATTTCTGCAAGTGCGAAATACTTTTCTACATATATTTTTATTTACAATGATAATTTAAAAATAAAAATTGCAATATAAAATTTATTTTTATCATAAATTGCAGTGGCTCAAATGACGTATGGTGTTTGAATTTGGACAATTATACATGGCATAAACAAGCAACATCGGATCCAAAGCCACATCCGCGATACGGCCAATCACAAATAGTCCTTGACGAAAAACATTTGTTGATAATTGGCGGATGCACTGGACCAAATGTTGGAATGGACGATGCGTGGCTATTGACATTGGAGGGAAGTAAATGGAAATGGACTAAAGTGATATTTAATGGAAGCGAATGGGCGCCAATGCGAATATGGTGTCATCAAGCATGTAAAGTTGGTGATCATGTTGTAATATTGAGTAAGAAACGACAGGCGAATCAAGCGACTAATGCAACTAAAAGTGATAAAGTTATGTGTCACGGTTCAATTTCTCTATCAAAGAATGTCGTGCAAGAGAGCAGAAAAAGATTATTACCAGCGTTAGATCTAGATGAGAATGTTAATGGACGTCGCGGTGAATTTCCGGCAAGACTGAGACTTCGACGAGTCGATACAACAAATCCAAAAAAGCCTGTGGACGTACTGGCAATATTTATATTGAATATAGCGAAAGTTTTGAGCGATGAACATGTCGCAACATGGATTCAGCATCATGGCATTGAGGATACTGGACCGGCGGAAAGGATTCTTTACTCATTGGTACTGGGTAGAGGTGAATTAATATTTTTTGGCGGTGTACGAAAGTCAAGTAATGGTGGACAATCGGAAATTGAGAATTCCGAGGTATATAATGACGTTCATTTTATAAAAGCGCCACGTTACGCTATATAAACATTGTTCGACTGACTCGTCATTTTTTTTTGTCTCACACTTGAAGAATACATATATGGCAATGTATTCACATATGCATCGTCTTGTGCGAATCATATTTTATTGTATAAAGTACAATAAATAAATATTTCAGTTTAGAAAACGAGAGAATATATATTTATAATATACAGCATTCAATTTTACAAGGAAAAATGGATAGTTCTCGTTCAAATTTCCAATGTTTGTCATTACATTCTTTGTATCTGTTTCGTCTTTCGTAGACATCACCATAAACAATTCAAGATCATTCAATTCATACAAATAATCCAATAGTTGTTTAAAAAAAAATATTAATAGATTTTATTTATAAAATTATATACAAAAATAATCCTAATCGCCATCATCATCATCATCATCATCATTATTATTTGTTTTCAATCCACCGAATACTTCAGATGGAATTATTTGTTTCTCAATAGGTATATCTTCAGTCTCCTCTTGATCTTCATCATCATCATCATCATCATCATCATCCATATTGATATCAATTTCATCAGGATTATTAACTTGGGCATTCTTTGTCCCACCTTCCGTAACACCACGAACGAAATTAATACTATCTTTCGGCGCAGCAGCAGTTGTCCCATCATTTCCTACTGCTGCAGCCGCTGCAGCTGCTGCTCTAATCTCCAAAGAACGCATGGCATCAACAGGAGTATCTGGCGCTTGTGCATTAGTCATACTATTCAACATTTGCGCGGATAACATATTTATTTGTGTATTGTACATTGCCTGTACACTTCGTTTTATCCTCAACATTTCACGCATTGTATCTTCATTGCCATGTCGCACTTCAAATTCTTTCCAAACTTGCCAAAAGTGCGATGTTACACGTGGATCACATATTTCACTGCAATGTACATAAATAGCGCGTGCACGATCAACTTCACCGAGTTTAGTTTCCATTTCCGCGAATCTCAATGACATCTCTCGTGAATTTTCATCTTTAAGAACATCAATGGCCTTTACATATATTTCACGGGTCTTTGGCACACCATAAATCTCCGCTGCTTTTTTAATATAAATATTGAACATTTCAAATCGTTCTTCTGTGGGAACAGCATTTGTCGCATTATCATAGATACTCATTGCATGTTTTGCCAGTCCATGTTCCTCCTCGAGCTTTGCATAAAGCAAATAAAATGCTTTTGCATATTTTGGTGGACAGTGTTCTAAACATTGTTCAAATAAATCGCGTGTTCTTTCCAATTTTGTTCCACCATATCGTTTTAAAAATTTCGTTAAATACGTATTCCATATATCAAAAACATTTGGCCACTTGAATAATGCAATACCTTTCTCGTATGCCCTAAATGCCTCCTCGAAATAGCCATTTTCCTCCAAAAATAGTCCATAATTGATGATAATTTGCGGTGTAGCTATTTTTAAATCAATGATATTGTCATAAACAGATTTACACGTTTTAAAAGTACCAACTGCCTCTTCCAGGTCTGCATACATCGACCAAACTTTCAATGATTTGTACAATCTCATTTGGACAGTCTCGGATTCATCATGATAGGCAACTTTACGTGACGGCATTGCTGTCGCGCGATGCATAAGTTTGATGGCTTCTTTACAAAAATCATGGCGAATTTCCATTTCAGCCCATTCACACCAAACCGACGCTAAATCATCAACTTTTGTGTATGCCACATGTGTACCTTTTTCAAATACCACACGGGCATCCGCTATTTGTCCATTACTCTCATAAAATTTCGCAAAGGCCACCCACAATGTGTGCAATTTTCCTACTGCCAATTGTGGCTGAACTGTTTGCACTGCCTCTGTGTATGTATTTATGATTTCGTGCGGTTGACCCTCATAAAGCATCACACGTTTGTGCCACTCCTGAACATTGTGTGGATTCTGACGGAGTAATACCGAATTTAAAAATAAAAGTCTTCGCTCCATTAAATGTTCAAATCGTGCCAGACGTAATTCCAATTCTATATCATCTTCTTCGTCTGGATTTGGATTTTTTGAAACCTCCTCCATTCGTTTGCTCAAACTCAGCTCTTCAAATTGAGCATAAGCATCAAATACTTGTGTAAAATCACGCACAGTCGTCACAGTTTGTATTGCCTCTTCATAAATATCACGAGCACGTTCAAAAAGTCCACTACGAACATAATAATCGGCCAATGAATTCCACAGTGGTCCTAATTGATCTGTATAACGTCTTAAACCACCTCGAATAATTGCATCAACATTGAGTGATTTAATTTTCGTTGGATTCTTTGAAATTAAATCGCACAATTCATTCCACAATTGATGATTGGATTTGCCATGTTTGGATACAAAATCATCTTGATTGACAATGTGAGCTAACTTTAAAGCAGCCTCATCCAATCTTCCAATGGAAATTAAATATTCGATATAGTCTTCTGTGTCTTCTGGTGCCAATTTGAGATAACGGCGAAATACTCTGATACCTGTCTCAGGAATATTGTGTGATTTGACAAACTCAATATACAGTGGCCAAATTCTATGATGCTGTGTGATAGGCAGTGCTCTTAAAGAACGATCAAACACATGTCGCGTTCGTGTAATATAACATTGATCAGCCATTAATGTACAATAGTCCATCCATATTCGTGGCATTTTGTGCATAAATACCAAAGCACGTTCAAATGCATTATTAACGTCTTCATATAAAGGATCGTCAAGACGCCGACCTTTCAATTGATTTATTCGATGTCCCAAATAATTGTACCACAATTTATAACTTCCTGGCAATTCTTTCAAAGCACGTTCGAATACAATATTGAGATTGACGCTTTTAGAAGTTTTCAAATGATCAATGTAACGCTGCCAATGTTTTACAGAGTATGGATTGCGTAAAATCTCCTCTTCATACGGCAAATCTTCATCGTTCTATAAATCAGTAAAAAAAAAAGTTATAATTATATTTATAATACAATCAAGCAATATTATTTTATTAATTATTATAAATAATTACTAACAAAAACATAAACGTTTCCTTCACAATCAGTTTTTTCCGGCATTATAACAGTTTGTAAATTGATTTATAATATTAGACGTTAACTATTCACTAAAAATTGTACCGCTCGAATATTTGAGGTTAGTTTCCACTGATCGCATCATACATATATACATATATAGGTGAATCGAACCGGATATACGTCACGTATACACAGTGAATGTAATTTCAAATGAAAAGAGTATGTTCGTCTTCTCCCGCGATATTTTGTCAGCTGCCATTCATGAAAATTCACAATAATGCCGCGTCTGTAATACTATGTACATACATATCTTTATATACAAGACGTTCTCTCTTTTCTACGCCAAGTAAAAATATCTATCTAACCTCTTTTTATTATAGTTAAATCCTTTAGTGACAGCTGTCAGGCAGTGGAGTTAATATTAAATACAATGAAATGAAGTGATAAACAGCCAATTATTGACAACACATTATCGTTCATTGAATATTGAAAATACATTGCCATTTACAGGAGAATACAATCAATCAATCAGTCTTAAATAAATTTAATTCGTGATAGGACAACAATTTTTTCGTCACACCCAACAATATCAAGAAAAAAAAAGAACTCATACACACACACACACATATATATATACATATTTATCAATTTAATTAAAATAATATCAATTTATTACCGAAGCATCCGCTAACACGTAAAGGATGACAATGGGAGATGAGACACCAGTTACATCACTTGTTCTCCCTGTGATATTACGGCCAATACTATCAAAAGTATAAATAAAAATATCCAATGAAATCCCAAGATTAATTTTCACTTTATTTATTATATATTTAATAATTCTATTTTACTTTTAATTAGTTGGAGAGTCAAAATGTTGTAGTAGCTCAAACATTGAGAGCTGCATTATCAAAAGCAGAGAGCAGTAATCCAGGAATTACTTATGATTTAGTAGTGGGTATTGTTAGAAGAGCTGAGCTGAGTCTTGATATGAATGCAAGTGTTCTTCGTTTGCAAGGAGTAGCATCTGATTGTGATGGTAAAATTAATTTCCTATTATCATTAATCATTTTTATTTTACTTTATAAATTATTTATTTGTTTCGTTTATTTTATGTTTCTTAGCAATTGAATATCGTTCAGCAAGATCAGAGGATGCATTCCAAGAGCTCAATCGTAAATCAGCAGCATTAAAACGAATATTGAGTCGAATTCCAGACGAAATAACCGATCGCAAAACATTTTTAGAAACTATTAAGTCAGTATTTAATTTATATTGTGCGCATATAATTATCCAATTATTTTATATAATTATTTCAAATTGGATTATTTTACATTCGCAGGGAAATTGCGAGTGCAATCAAAAAACTTTTGGACGCCGTTAATGAAGTTACGGCTTTCATACCAGGATTAACGGGTAAACAGGCTTTGGATCAGCGAAAACGGGAATTTGTCAAGTATAGTAAACGCTTCAGCAATACATTAAAGGAATATTTCAAGGAGGGACAGTGAGTATTAAAATACAATTATCCAAATTAAAAATATATTATTTGAAAAAAATAATTTAAATTTTAATATTTCAGAGCTAAAGCAGTATTTGTCAGTGCATTATTTCTTATTCGACAGACAAATATGATTATGGTAACAGTAAAGAACAAATGCGAATAAAAACAATCAATTTATGTCTTCTACTGGGCTATTATTAAAACATTAGTGTATATATACTGATGTTCTTACTGTAAAAAAATTGCCCATTCTTGATCTTTGGATCTTTAAAATTGTGGAGAAAATGGTCATCAGACTATTATTATATATTACACTGTTCAGGGTAACATAAATATTAATTTGTACTTTCCATTACTGAATCATCGTGTTATTTCTTATGTAATCGTTATTTTAAAATAAAAATATACATATATATATATATATATATATGCATATGTATAATAATTGAATAAAAACGTTGATTAAAAATGTTGATACACTTGGTGAAAATGTGCATTTTTATTCGAGGATAATTAAACTCTTTTACTGTCAGTAAATACACGAACAATACTGCCAATCCCATTGACATTATATACTTTTTCATGCCACAATAATAAATGTGAACTGCTGTCCTTCGATGGTATTTCAAAGCCACGGTAAATATATTTCATCAATACATCAATTAGATCTCGATCCAATTGTGCAAGACAATCTTCCATTTGATTTGATTTGATGCTCAGTAGTACCTTTTGCGTTAGATTTCTTGCATTATCCTGCAAATAAATTGATAAAATAAATCGTACAATAATAATTATATTACTTTGTGTTATATAGTAAATTAATTATAGTTATACCTTTACTTGTTGGTTTTTACATGCAAGTGGTGCTGACTTCAATGCTGTTGTGAGAGCCTCTACATGTTTTCCTTTGTATATTAATTAAAGACAATATTTACTCAATTAATTTGTTAGACAATGTGATATATAATAAATAAAGTTATTGATAAAGGATATTGGCTAAGTAGTGTGAGAATTTCATTTTCATCTGGACCAGTAGGTCCTGTTGTTCCATCAGCCTCTTCTTCCTTGAAATTATTTTCACTGAATTCATCAACATCTATTTTACGAAAACCCGTACCCATTGTGTCTTTTCGCTCCTCCATTCGCGACATTTTAGGTTATTTTTCGGTTAAAATTTGACGTTTGTTCTCTTTGTGATGATGATAATGATGATGGTGATGATGATGACTAAAATCCAACCATATCAAAGAATATTATCGCGCAAACACGCCTAGATGTTGAACTCTATTATTTAGATGTAACGACACAGGATATTTTATAAATGTCTATGAAAAGCCGCCTTTACAATGGCAGTAGCGGCACATATAATGCGCGCACAATTGGTATTCAAAATACCCGGCTTGATAACCTAAAAATAATTAATTGCTAATTGGTACCGCCACTAAATTAATTGAAATCATGAACCCATTGCCATTAACGAGTGATGTAAGAACACCAAAAGTATTATGGTATCAAACTGATGATGGTATTGTTTTACGTATAATGCTTGTAGGTGTTCAAAAATATTTCTTAAATGTCGACTTGGATCATATACAATTTAGGTATGACAATTTATACAATAAAATTCATTGTTCTAATGCTATAATTATAAATAAAGAAATATAATTACTGTTTTAATGTTTTCAGTACGAAACACGATGATAAATTTTTTTATTTGTGTCTCTATTTCTTTGGTGGTGTAATACCCGAAAAAACTATACACGAAAATCTTGGCCGAGAGATAAAAATACAAATCCCAAAAGTTCACAAATGTGAGATATTATATTTTATAATTAACATCTCTACAAAAAAAAGAAGAATATAAACAAAGAGAGTCATTGATATCACTGCAATAATAATTCTTCGTATCTTACAGTTTCAAAATGGCTAAGATTACAGTATAATCCCTGTAAAAATCCGCAAATCAGTGTCGATCCTGATAAAATTGAAGATACAACATGGACACCAAAACGAATTCACCACAGACGTAAATATACTCACACAATAAACACTTTTTATCAAAGAACTAATTTATGTAGTATACCAATGGCTCCTTCTTTATTATTTTTTTTTTCTTCAACAGCATGGACAAGTGTTGAGGAATACAAACGTGTAAATAAAATAACAAACATAATGCCAGCTGGCTCTTCTGATGATGATTCATCGGACGACGAGAGATATATGCATTTATGCGACTGATTGTTGCAAAGAAATTATTATAAAATACCCACGATTTAATTAATTGACAAAAACAAAAAAAGGACATATCAAAGTATTACATTAATTAAAATGACGATCATGATTTATACATAATACTATCACATAATTTTATATTGCTGCATTCATATTTTTATTTATAGAAAATTGTTTACCTAAATCATCTGTACATGGATATATACAATTATTTATGTCGACCAATATTAGAATTATCGCGGATGCACATTAACTCAATATTCAGCTTTCCAGAAAGCATAACAAGATAAATGTAAGGATGATACACTACGGTACTTTGGTGTAGAATGGCATATGCTATCAAGTAAATTAAAATAAACCCGTCCAATATCGTAATATATATTTATAATGATGTCATTGACATAATTAATTCGAATTAACGAGAAGAGATTCAAAATCGCTTGTTCCAATCTACGATGATTATTTAAATATGACTCAATTACATCACTACTTGTACAACACCTAAAATTTCACTATTTAATAAGCGTAATACTTTTATCATTTTATTTATCTCTTCTTTTTATTTTTGATTTTAGCAACCTTCAAGTGCGAGTCTCTGATTAATATTTTCAACGCGTACTCGCATCTCCCGCCATATATCCTCTGCCAATTCATCAGTATTTGTGTATCGCACCTTGAAAAAATTGAATATATCAATGAGAAATTCAATAACTTGATCGCGAAAATATTGACAAGTGGAGCGGAGACTTCCTTCAGGCCCCAAGAAGCCCCACACAAGTACCGGTGACACTTGCTCCGATATAGAATAGAAGTGTGACAAGAAACCTTTGTTATACTTCAACATCTGCCGTTTGCCCACAAGTACCGACCACACTGCAGTACCGACCGCCTTATGAAACAAAAATTAAATATGCCATCTTAATTCTTCGACATAAATAATTACAAAGAACATAAAACTTGTATTATGTATATCATACGGTTTTTCTGAAGCTCTCGGACACCCAACGATTTTGCAAAATAGCTTTTATTGAAGACGGTGGCTTCTCCACTTCATCAAAAGCATCCAGCAAAATAAAATCAATAAGAATATCATAAAAATTGATACACGTGACGCCTCGCGCTGTCAATTCCTCCTGCATAATTCGATGATTGCTCGGATTACCTAAGAAATCTATCATATGCTCATAATGAATAAGATACTCTTCAGGATCCTGAAGTACAAAAAACAATAAACAAATATTAGTATTCTATTAAATGAATAGACAGCGGTAAAGTTAATAATAATCTGTTGAATCACTGGCACAATACATTACCTTATCTGCATAGACAATCAAGTCACTGATAACCTGACGGCCAATGTCGCTAATCCAGGTCGCAGCTCGGGGAAAAGTAAAGAGCTTAGAATAGGCCTGACGTAAACAGTGAACCTTCGCAACGTATTCAACATCTGAACCGCACTTTACTAACTCTGTATGGAGCCGCCTGTTGCACAAAAGAATATTTATTTCAAAGCGAGAGAATCTACGTACAAAAAAAAAGGCGAAAGAACGAAAATTACAGGAATAATGACGAGAATAAAGGAAGGAAGGAAGGAAAGAAAAAAAAAAAGGTCCGACGAAGAATGAACGAGATGAGAAGATGAAACTGAAGGTTACCATGATGACGGAGTTACTAAATAGAGAGACTTAATTTACCTGCATTGAATGCCTTTGTCCTCGTGCTGTTGTAATGCTGCGTGGTACAATTTTTGCTGTTCTAAATGTGGAAAATATTCGAAAAACTCTTCGAATTCTCGGAGATCCGCCACCTGAAACAATTCCGTATGTACCATTTATTTTAAAAAAAATCCCAGCTGTTTTTTCTCTCATGATTTATGTGATTTTTTTTTTGTTTATTTCGTTTTTATGGTTGGGCGTATGAGTTTTTTTTTCTTCTTTTCATGTTTTATCATTCAGATTTTTATATATACCCCATCCTTGGCAGATGCGAATGACTCGGGCGATGATGCAGCATCCGCCTTGTCTTTTTCTCGTCCAAATGATCGTGTGGTTGAAGTGCGTTTGTGGCTTGTCTCACTGCCATCACTGTCATTGCAAAATAGAACCGAGTGCTAGCGGAAAAATAAATTGAAATATATTTTATTATACACTTATGCGGTGAAACATAAAATCCACTGACAATTGATTTGTCCGTGACATAAAGTTTCAATGTAGAACGGGATAAATTGAAGAAATAAAAGAGAAAAAAACAAATACACTGCGGTTTTGTGTATGTGGAACATGTGAAATAAATTTACAATGACATTCTGCCAACAAATAAAAATTCAGTAATAAAATTTAACTGTTTTATATATTTTTTTTTTTTCAGCTTCTCACTTTATTACCTGATCAATGAATAGTAATTCAGCAGTGCTTTGCATTTGATAACCCAAATCCAACAATTCTTGAACATCGCGAGTGAATGCAGCGTCTGCTTTTGATGGCAATGCAAGCGCAGTACTGCCAAGGGTGCAGCTAAATGCCGTGAGAGCATCCTCCCAGCAATAAAGAGCCTTCTCCAGTGCCTCTAAACCTGCAGATACAATTAAATACTGCTACATCAAATAAAATCCATCCACATGTCCACAAACATACAATACATAAATCAAACATCTGCTCGCTCATCGTACGATAGAAAAAGAAAAAATTACAAAAGACCACGCGCACATAAAGAAAATAAAAAAGAAGAAAGAAACTGAGTAAGA
>CAJUYH010001285.1:15311-50469 GCA_910591685.1 Galerucella tenella | reverse complement strand
GAGTTCTGCAAATTACGCGTGTTGAACAATGTAGCTCTCTTCATAACGTGTTTATGTACAACGTTTTATCTAATTCCGCGCTTTCATAATATTCAATAAAATCTTCAATTACAATGATAATATTGAAGTGGAATCAAATGGTGTTAGAAGTATGATGTATTCACCCAGAAAATTGACTCACTTCAAATAACTGTGTCCTGAATAATGTTTTCAATGTTTATAAATCTCAAAATACTATTGAATTAAAATAATGGGTTAATTGTACAGTTTAAATAATAAAATAATTGTCAGTTTTTACAGTACCTACCTAATTAATAAATTATTCGTTGAAACTCATGTGGTATCTCTATGTTGAAACATAAACAGTTACGTAAAGTTTTTACATATCTACTTTTCATAACTGATATATGAAGGTTATGAAAAATGTGACGTTACTCAACGTCAAGGAGTGACTTAAAGTGTCACATTTGATCGCGGAATTAGATAAAACTTTTTTATCTAATTCCGCTATAAAATGTGACACTTTACGTCACTCCTTGACGTTAGGTAACGTCACATTTATTTAAAGTAAGTCAATTTTCTGGGTGAATACATCATAGTAACAATACTTCTAGCACCATTTGATTCCACTTCAATATTATCATTGTAAGCGCGGAATTAGATAAAACGTTGTACGTAAACACGTTATGAAAGAGAGCGACATTGTTCAACACGCGTAATTTGCAGAACTCGCTAGCGCTCGTTTTGGCAAATATTACGCTTGTTGAACAATATCGATCTTTTCATAACTAGTTACATAAATATCTATTACATGAAATTTAGTTAGAATAAAAAAATAACAGTATTAAATAATGAATTGAATTAGTAATTTGAAAACATTTATTAAAAACCGAGAATAATGAAGGAAGAGGACATATTATGTACAATATTTGTAAAAAGCTATAAGATTTATAAACTGATTTTTAGGAGAGTTAAGCTTCAAATAAAATTGAGTGTAATGAAATAGACATATTTTCACACCTGCTACAAACAGCATAGTCGCTCTTAATTAATAAAAATTGAAAACAAATTTAAAAGTGTTTTGAAAAAGGAAGAAAGTTGTGGATACCTGGAGATAAAGATTGAGGTGCCTGAGGCTGTCAGAAAAAGATTTTTCGAAACATCATCGGCGTTCCAGTATAATTTTAAATAAAACTTTTTAAAAATTTGAAGAGGTGGAAAGTAGATTTTCCACAAATTCTGTATCCGCAGAAGAAGATGGATTTGTAAATCCCACAACAATATTCCATAAAGTTTTTCGAACCTTTTTTATTGTGCACATTGATTGACACTTTTTTAATTCAAACTCTAACGCACCTAATCCTTTTGTGTGTTTTCCGTGGTTTCTTTTGACAATTTTAGTATGAGATTAAACAAAATTAGTACCTATGATTTAAGGTATTTTTTCGCGAGATCCCGTGGATATAACGGGAACTGTTATTCAGTTCGCACTGCATTTTTGCGATATAATGTAATAGGGAAGTATTTTGATGACATAATTTGTGACGCAATAAGTTATAAAACCGGATCTCTTTCAGTTCCCGCACCTAGGAGTATGATTACTTGCGGTTATAGATATTTAATTGACAGGAGTAACATTTGAAAATTCGAAATTTGATTGAAATTTCAGTATAATATCAAAGATAATTCATTATATTATGTATAATATGCACGGAGCTAGTAACTGCGAAAAAGTGTTTATTTACATTCTAAAAAGCTGAAAAAACTCCGTTTCATCATATTTGCTTAATCAATCCATATCATTCACCCTAGGGTGAAAATAATCATCCGAAACTCGTAGCCTAACTGAACTATGCAACGTTACTTGTGATGACATAACTACGAGAAGGCTAGTACCAAAAAAATCGTCAATTATAGTTGAAACTAAAAAAAACATTTTCGAACAATAGGAACAATGAAACCATAAGAAACTTTGTAACTCGTCACTTTTTATTGAGGTTATGTTTATTTATTATTGTTGTGAAGTTAGTTCTATCCGGTTAACCGGTTGATTTTCGCGAGATATCATGAACGATAACAACCTTTAAAATTTCTTTGGTGGGGGTATAACCGCTCTGTAACCGACTTCACATCAACGGTATCTGACGAAAAAATACTTTTAATAATAGTATTTTCGCATATAACCTTAAAATTTTGATAACTATGTATATTTGATGGTTACATACCTTTCAACAAAACGTTTCAAAACTATCTATTGCAAACACAAATGTATTCTTGAATACAATATGTAGTTTAAATTTAAAATACCTAATTGTTATTTGGTAAGAATTCATTTAGATATCGACAACAATACAATCTTAAAATTTTCAAGGACGACACATCTGGCTTATAGAACTACATATTTATTTGGAAAGATTTTTTATATTTGAAAAAAATTTTGAGCCATTTATGAAATCTTCTAGAACTATAAATGAATGATTTTTTTGTTTGTTCCGTTATTGGAAATTCATATTCATAATTCATATTTTGAAAAATTGTATCATAAGTACCTACTTAAATTATAAATTTGAAAAAAATAGAAGTTAGGCAACCAGCATTGATTCTGGTGAGAAAATTTCCGTTTTGAAATTAATCCCTTGAGACGGATCTTATGTTTTAGAGAATAAAGGTAAGAAAATATTCAATTCAATCTAACAAATCATCTAAATTGACCAAATAAAAAAGAAGAAAATAAATTAACTTACCTATATTAAAAATTCATTCATTTCATTCATTTATTCCAACATAATAATTATAATATAATAATATTTGTTGGTATTTTCGGGAAAGCCTATGTTTGCTTCAATGTCGATAGGGTTGCACTATTCAATTTATACAAATCATTGATAAGGAGTGCTATGGTGCTATCTGTTACTAAAGTGCAAATAAAACCCCTTTAAAAATTGAGTAGAATTCAATCTATAATATTACGTTAATCACTGGGGAGCTTTAAAAGTAGTCCAATATCCAGCGTTGTAGCCTTGTCATCCGAAGCTTCCTTTCACCTACGTTGCCAACTCCTCTCCTTAAATTACGCCTCTAGGATATTCGCAAATCTTCATAATCTATTATACACTCTCGTCTCTAAAAACAATGAAAGTCCTTCCTATGAACGAAAGCCAAACAAGCAATACCTTTTCATGGTAGTATTATTTAACTAGGATTTAAAATTGAAGAGCTCAATATATTATTACCAGTGAACTAGAAGCCCCTCCGTGGTTAATTGAATTAACATCCCTACAAAAATAACAAAAGTGTTCCACCAACCGATCCACCATTCAGCAATCCTTCAAACAAAGTTACGAACACTCCTATTCTTTTTACTGGCGCTTAGAAAAAAGAAACAAAAACGCAGCAGCGTATATGTGTGAAGATTTGTTACTCAATTACCACAAAACAGCAGTATTTATACAGGAAAAACAGTTGCTATCCTAGAAGCTCTTAAAATGTGTAAAGAACACGATGGTAATTCATTTTTAATAATCAATTAACACGACCGGTTTAACAACAAATAAATTCAGAATTGTTTCATCTGCTTTAAAATAGTAAGAGAATATCATTTTTCTACTACCGTATGTAAAGGCTACTTTAGACACTCGTTACATAAATAACTATTTTCTCCTTGCCATATTGTAAACAACGCATTTTGAGTGTTTTGAAAGGCGTAAGCTACAATCACCAAAAAGGTATCGATTGCCCTTAACGATGGGTTGTAAGTCAACAGCCACCCTTGGGACTAGTAATAACTTATGTCATATAAAACGTGTATCTTACTTATTTATATAAATATTAATAGTACAATTATTGCAATTATGAACATTATTTACAAAATTTGAATAATTATTTTCTACATTTCTATAAAATGTTCCGACTCCATAGTTTATCCATCTCGAACCAAGGTCTCTTTAACCATGAAGCAGTTTTATCCGAATTTGTATTACCTAGTAAATCTCAGAAGTAAAACACTCAGCTAACGAGGATATTATCAGTAGTAATACCCCTAGGGTCTTGATAATACCGAGATAATTTTGTCACAGAGAATGCTGAAAGCGTGTTGCTTGATAATAGCCCAAGGCCGCAGGCCGAGGGCTATTATCTTTGAGCAACACGCTTGAAGGATTCTTTACGACAAAATTTTGAGTATTTATCAAGACCCGAGGAGTATTCGATAAGATAATCTTTTACTTTGTAGATATCAAAAAATTGATTGTCAATCTGACGTTCAATACTTTTCAATACAAAATTAATTAGTTTTAATCAAAAATTATTCATTTTTATTTAATACTACAGTTGTGAAAAGTACAATAATTGGTAAATTAATTGAATGGTTAGATGCAATACCAAATCTTCCCGACATTTTTAATCCAGTTGTCAGTTTGACGTTTAATTAATTTTTAATAAAAAATAAACACCACATGTAGGGTATTATCGCTGTCATACAGTGGTGATTGGATGAAATTTGACACATGACTTGAAACAAATTGTTGTTTGGAAATAGCACGAGCGCGTAAGCGCGAGTGTGGTTTCCTAAAACAACAATTTGTTTCGAAAAAGAGAAGAAATTTTCGATAATCATCAATTACACGAGTTGTATTTGTCAAGATTATTTCTTGTTACAATGATTCTGACGTTTCTTTAATAATTTGACATTTTCTGTCAGTCACTAGATTTTTACTATCGAATAAAACAACTAATGACAAAGCGAAACACACAGATAAGGAAATTGCATGTATCCAATCAGGTGCCGAAATACAAAATCGAAAACATGGTGTTTTCAGATATCAATCCTCATATTTAAACCAATCGAAGGCGCGTATTTTGAATTGAGTGAAATAATCTCAACAAAACTACACAAAACTTAATAACATTATGTTTAGCAGCTGATTGGATTGATATTGACTCTCAATTTTTAGACTTTTTTGATAACATTATCAAGTTTTTCAATACATCATTCCCTCTTTGCTCTCGTGGAACTAAACATCACAAATCATGGTCTACTAAAGGTACACGTACTTCATCTAAGAATATGAGATCACTCATGTAGGTACATTGAAAAACTCACTGACAATCCTCACATACTCAATTATATCAATAAATATAAAAACCGGAAAACTATGGAATCTATTGATCAAAATCATTATCACACTCACATTCAGTATTCTCCTTAGATTTTTCAAAGTTCATAAATTTAGCAATTTTACTTGGCATTGAACAAATACAGCTTTCCCCGACAGGCTGGCTTAAGCACTTTCCATTTTGATATCGCATGACTTCTGACTTCAGACCATAATTCAACATTGTCCATTTTCATTGATTGCACAGAGTTCACTTGAACGGTACTTTCCAGAAATTCCCATTATAGGGTTCATATAATACCCTTCTTGGTGTCCGTCATCGATTGTTAATGTTCTTCTAGCACATCACGTTGGGAGAAATAAAAAAAGGCAGGTCTGTGAATAATCCTAATCGGAATATAACAATAATGATAACAATAATGATAATAATAATGATAATAATTAAATGTATTATAAACGTTAACCCTAATCTTTGTCTCAAAAAATTTGATTAGTTGATGTTTAGATTAGGCGCACGTGCTACATATAAATCGGGAGATATTAGATGATTCAAAATAGGATTCAGACGTACCTTTCGTATCGGCAATGTGTCTTACGTCTTTTTCTAATGTCCCACTGACAGTTCTCGTCAGGTCTGTACTTTGTTGTTTGCGGTCAATTATTATTTATCAGAGGTGAATATGAATCTCATTGTTATATTTATTTAAATAATACAAAAATATTCCTAAGTAAATGGAAAAAAAACATCAGCATTTTGAAAGCTCTTAAAGCTGATACTTTTTAATTTCATAGCCTTTCCGAATTTGGGTGAATACGATCCTGATGATTTTATTTATTTATAAATTTAAGGCTAGCTATATGTGAGAATAGCAAATTAAGTGTACGACATACTCAAAACCCGTATATTATTATACCTACGTAACAAACAGTGACGCATACAAAGAAGGCTATTATATGAACTATACATTATAAAAATAAACATCATTGGTGGCCTCTGACAGGAATTTATTCACACCTCCCCTGTCAAACAAATTTGATTTTCTTGGTTTATATCCGTCATTTATTTTTTTTATGCCCGGTTTTATAAGCTAGGGTTACCCCTGCCCCGAGAGTTAACCCTGTGACCGGTGGGTGATACAGCGTTCTATAAAGCGGGGTTAGAGTTAACCCTGCCCCACCATTTGGCTCGGGTTAACTCTCGAGTTAGCGGTTGTCATGCGCTAAATGCTGAAATGTGAAGAAATGGAAGGTTATGTTAAAGACATAGAAATAATATCATATATATCCGATATATATTTTCAATGTGGATATGGATGAAAGAGATTTATTTGAAATTTTTGTTGACTTCCTAACAGATGATGAGGAAGACATTATTCAAATGGTTGAGGCACCTCGAGAACCTAGGGTTTTTAGAAGTAGAAATGCAGTCAGCAAAGCAACTTCTTCCGCGAAGTTCACACTCCTTCTACTGCTGGCAAAATCCATTTTTGAATTTAGTAATTTCAATTTTCCACGCCACTATATAACAAAAAATGTGAGGTTATAGGTTTTGTTGTACCTGACTCAAGGAAAAAAGCACTGTTTCAGGGCCCGACTTCTTCTTCTTTTATATATTTTTACAGTAATATGCCAGTGATCTCTGCATTTTAACCCGAGAGTTAACCATCAGGGTAACTCGATATATTTAACTCTACTTTATAAAACCGGGCATTAATGCTCGAAGTTTCGAATACCTGGAAATATCTATGTTTTCCTCTATGAAAAGTGTAGACTTCAGCATGGAATATTCACACCATAAGCTTAATGGAGAATTTAATACAGCAGATTTTTCGTGAAAGTACGCCAAAATCACGGTTTCTGAAACTGTCTGCTTGGAACCATTTCTTGAAGTATTGATACTTTTCTTCATACCTCTTCCTAGATTTTTCTGGTAGCAGCGACAAACAAGCAATATTTGCTAATTCTTCTATATCCATTTGGCTGTCATTTGAATTAATTATTTCAATGTGTCTCAATTTTTGATAATAAGCTGTCAGCTTTACTTTGTTGATAAAATGACAATACCTGTGACGCTATAGAAACCGATCAAAGCTGTCCATAATTTCATGCCAGCCCTCGCTATCGAGCGCCAAATCTTTCTCGACTAGTAAATGTTACTTACATCCCTATATTATGGTTACTGTCACATATAGGAATACAAGGGAATTGAGAAGTTGACCGCCTAACTTTTGAATATCCACCTGCCAATTCACTTATGCTCGGTACCAAATATGCGAGGATGTATTGATATCTAGTTAGCCTAGACCAGTTCCATGCATAAACAAAATATTGCGTTACCATAGCAACGAACAATAACTCATTAGGAGTGTCAGTGTGATGTTGGACGTCAAAAAAGTAAACCAGAGTTACGCAATAAATTAAAAGAAAAAAGATGTCCACCGAAGTTGTGAAAATCGAAAAATTGGAGTATCGAGCCATCATCTAGTACTTGTATTTAAAAGGGTTGAGAGGTAAGCAGATTTACGAAGATATGCCTAATATCCTTGGTGATCAATGTCCTTCGTCTTCTCCAAGACCTAAGAAGTATCGTGTTCAAAAATCTGCTGGAAAAGTTCTTGCTTCAGTTTTTTGGGATTGACATGGAGTAATCATGATTGATTTTTTGGATAAGGGTAGAACAATAAACGGAGATTACTATTCGACATTACTGACCACTCTACTGAAAAAATTGAAGAGAAAAGACGCGGAAAGCTATCTAATTGTTTTTTGTTTTTGCAGGACTACGCCCCTGCACACATGTTGCCATGCAAAAAATTGGTGATTTAGGGTTTGAATTATTGGAACACCCCCATTTTTCACCAGATTTGGCTCCGTCTGACTATCATCTCTTTCCTCAACCGAAAAAAAGTTTAAAAGGTCGTAAATTTTCTTCCAACGAGGAGGTAATAAAAGCTGTGGAGGTCTTGGTTTGCAGAGCAAGAAGAAACATTTTTTTTGAAAGGTCTAGAGACGTTGCAGGTTCGCTGTAATAAATGTATCCAATTAAGAGGAGAATATGTTGAGTAATAAAATATTTTGACATTGAAATTTTGTTTGGTTAGTAGGCTAAGAATTTTTCAATATAGATACATATGTAGACCACAAGCCTATGATCAAAAAGCTAATAGATCAATTATGGCAGTCCATTTGGCAAACATCCGATAACAAATTGAAAGAAATAAAACCACAAGTTACAACAGTTCTCTCTACCACAAGATGATAAAAAAGGCCCGCCGATCCTTAAACTGCACATGTTCAAAATTTTGATTTGATTTTTACAAGTTGAGATTATATTTGTAATTTGAATTATGAAAAAGATTCAAAAACACTAAATAGTGTTGAAAATAATAGAAGGGGAAGGAAAATAAATTATTTGATATTTTTTCGAGAAGAGGAAGGAAAATGATTGAAATTTATGGAAAGGAGCAAGGAAAATTAGTGATGGAGGTATACAGTATATCAACATCGGTTTCCGACCAGCTGACACAGATCAAAGTGTAACTGTCTATAACAAAAGACAAAAGAATAAGAAAAAAAACAATAAAAAAAAATGTTTGGCAGGACTCGACACAAGAAACTCTGCTACAAAATAAATGTTTTGAAGTAGAAAATCCTTTCCCAAGATTTTTTAGATTTTTTTACTGAAATCTTGTGAGTAATTGAGATTTTCCAGAGAAGAATCTGGAAATAGTATATTACACACCGAGGTGGGAAGAGTTTCCTTACTGTCGAGAGATAGTTAACAGAGACGCGAAGCATCGAGGTTAGCTATTAACTCGAGACAGGAATGAAACTTCCTACCGAGGTTTGTATACCATTTTATTCACAACCATCATATCCCAAATTAATAAATCTTTGTTTCGTTCTAAACACACCTAAAATATTACATTTGACAACTACTGTCACCAATATAAATAAATGTCAGATAAAGTCGGATGGATATTAAGTTATAATAATTCAAATTTAACAATTAATTTCAATAAGTAGTTTGTTGTATTTTAGTTCATTGTTGGTTTTTATTGTTTGCCATTTAATAGTTAATATAATATTTGTGTTATATTTTTTAATATAAAAAATATTTATCTGAAGTAGATGATATCAACGATCACAATATATTAGAGGCCGGGAAGTGATCGATGATGGCGGGAAATGATCGATTAGGGTGGGTGGTCAGGGCGGGAAATAGAGGTGTGTAATATGACACTTTCTAACCTTCAATAACGTTAGTAATGACAGCATTACATATATGGTTGTGAATCAAACATATTATTTCACCACGACCACTATTTGGACTAATATTTATAGTCTGTACAGAAAGTACGAGGAGTAATAAATCACTCATTCAAGTAGATTTCATAGACGTACCAAAATATATTTTAAGAGGGTATATCGTAAGGTACATTTTGTATTTGTATTTTGTTTGATAAAGAAAGGCAACACAGTTTATTCATAAAAGAAAACAAACCAATCTGTAACAATAATTATTTTATATATTTTTGTATATATGTGTGTATAAATGCTGGATATACAGTTTCCAAATCTTGGCAAGATGAAAACATTAAAAGCGGAAGGCAGGCATTCGTGGAAGGTTTGTCGTTAGGTTTGCAGCCACCATCTGGAAAAGGAAAAAGACTTATCATTGTCCATGTTGGAAGTTCTGAAGGTTTTGTTGATGGTGGATTATTAACTTTTATTTCAAAACGCACGGGGGACTATCACGAAGATATGAATGGGGATGTCTTCGAGGAATGGTTTGTTCAAATGTTGGATCTGATTCCAAAAGGGGCTGTTATTGTTATGGACAACGCAAGTTACCATTCACGGTTACGAGAAGCATTGCCCACAAGTCGTTGGCGTAAAGCAGAGCTTTTGGAGTGGCTTATTTCGAAAAGTATTAAGTTTCCAAAAGATCCACTAAGGAAAGAACTTTACAGGAGTCTTCTGGAGTCATTTGGGGTCTACCATACAGTTTCTGCCTTCTGTGGTCCAGCGACTCACAGTTGCATAGTATATACAGAGCTGTTTCGGTATCCTTTTTGCATCTTCTGAATGTAAGGTCTCCGTTATACAGCCCTATTTTGCTTAGGTGCTCCTTTGTGGGAAAGTGTCCCGTAAGTAGAACCGTTATGGTGCGTAGTTCGTTCCTGCTCCTTGAGAGCAGTTCTTTCGCTACTTTTTCTGATGGTTCTCTCATGAATTTCTTCCCATGTATTTGCCTCGGCGTATTCTTCCAGAGTTGAAGGTCTTGAAAAATAACTTGTTCACAAGGGGTGTTCATAAATCACTATCAATGTGCTGATTTAAAAAATAATTATGAAAAGAAAATGTCCATCCTTCAATAACAAATTTTGTACAATTAGGACTAGCAGTTTACGAGATAATTGGCCGTTTCCAGACTTTTGGGCCACTCTGTATAATATACAATGATGAAAATTTGAATTCACAAGTTTATATGGAAGGTTAGTAATTGAAAGTTGAAATAGGAATTACAAAGCTGAAAACCTTGGTAAAGCCTAACAAGTTCAACAAATCACTAACTTTATTGAAGATATGTATCATTTCCTTACCGTAAGGAAGTGAATAGGAAATCTTCACTTTTTCTTTAGCCAATTTTGTCTAGAATCTTGAAATTTTGTTTTGTTAATATGACATTTCCGTTCTTGCCATTTGCAGTCGAGCTGTGTACAGTTATTTTTTTTATTTCTGGAGGAGAAAAATGTCCAGCTTTGGTAATGACAAAAGTATTATGAAAACGCGTGTGAACAAGTTAGTTCCCGAACACAGTAAAGTTCAAAACCAGTGTATGGAAGCAGTTTTCTGAACTTTGCGCAGAGAAGAAATATAGTATAGTCAAAAGCACTCTCATCGTGCGGGTTCAAAGGTAACTGTATCAAATAAGAAAACACAAAGGTTACCAAAATGTTTCCTGCACACTGGTTTACAAATTTCCACTTTTTCTTCCATTCTCGAAATAATCTATCAGATTAAGTAACATTTTTTTTGCTGCAAAAAACCGGAGAATTGCTTCTTATCATTTATATTGTCACTTTGAATTTTCACACACAAAATGACATATTTAAGTGAAAACTTTTTAGAATCTCTGAAAACTAAATAGATAACTCTCTTTTCCCGTCAAAATTGTATAAGCCTCTCTTATTCATCCTACCGAATCTTATTTGATTCAACGCAATAGAAGAAAACAAAAACTGTGAGTATGTTGAATAGTATGATCCGCATGATAAGACTGGATTTTACTATATTAATGATTGTTCTACCGCGAAGCAGCTTCAAGAATTTTGTAACAATAATTTTTACATAAAATGTGAGGCAGAATATTCTTTCCAATGAAGTTTTCAGCCTTTAGTAACTTATTTATATTGCTCAAATTTAAGGAAGGTTGAGAAAAATAATATAAAATCGGAATTTTTGTGTTCATGTACTTCCTTAGTTCGATTCAAACAAAATACTTATATTAATCTTTCCCGTGATTTTAGCTAAATGTAAGGCATAATATTCTTTCCAATGAAGTTTATTCAAGCCTTGAGTAATTCATTTATATTGCTTAAATTTGCGGAACATCTTTATTTCTGTTTGAGTATTTCTATAGAATTCATTTCAAAATATTTGAATGAAATAAAATGTTATAATGTTTAACGTTGACAGAAAATTTTCCACTTATTAAATTTATGCAGCCCACCCACAACGGAAAATTTACCAGAATGAATCACTGTCGTCATGGTAACATCAACACAATGAAGAAATTTGATTGGTCTAAGCAGAAATGTGAAATTTTCATTAAATAGTCGAGCAAATGATCGAAAAATAACTTGAGTCGTATCTGCCAATTATTACGCTTTGGAAAAAAATAATTCAACGGAAAAACCTACAATAATCTCTCTTCCACATTTTCCGAACGGTTTTCTCCAAAATCTCCCCCTCCTGAATGATTGCGTCCAACAGGTGTTGGAAGCAAGTATTGATAAATCACGTACATAACAATAGCAACAAGTTGACATGTTTTGAGATACGCGCCAATCCAGAGTTTCTTCCTCCGTAGAAACACGTAAAAGTTTCGACGTGAAATGTTTGTGGATAGTATCTATTTGACTCTTGTTGGTGACGCTTTGGGAGCTATAATCTAGGTGATTTTTTTGTCTGTTTTAAAAGACATAAGGTGCAATATAAGAAGTTTAACTTCTCCATTCGGTTATAACCTGAAAAACCACGACGGCAAAAAAGTGTAAGTAAATATTAATTTTAAGAACTTCAACAAAAATAATTCATTTTATATGGTTATTGGTATGAATACACCCATAAACAATCTAAATGATCAAGCAATTATAACTTCTTGAATATTACCTATTCCACTAATAAAAGTATATTACCTGCTTTGCAACACTTCAATTTAATCCGAAGGTTTATATTTGTTATCCGAAGAAGCTAAGATGTAGCAACACAATGAAATGGCAAGTGAAACTTTCATCTTATTAATTTTTTGTCATAGTTTTGTTTACAAATAGGTGAATTCTTTACCAATTATCGCGTAACTCAATTCAAAATAAGTCAATTTAAGTTTGGCCCCATTTTATAGAAATTACGTATAGCCTGAATCTTATTTAAAATGAGCTCTAGGGAATTTTCCAATATAATCTTGTTGGGAAACATTATAGCGAAACTGTCAGATTAAACTAATGGGTAAAATATGAAATAACGCTAACACTCCGTATAAAACTTTTCAGGTTCCTTCACAGTAATAATTTCACAATTGTTCCAACTTTATTATTAGTTACACACGAACTGCTACCCACAAAGATACAGATTCATTAAAGTGAGTTTATATCCAATAGGAATCCAACATCTCCATATTCTGTCACCGAAATGGCTTTGACTACATATTTGACACAACTTGAACTAATTAATTTGACCAGTTTTCTGACGTTCACTCGTTCTTCAAATAGGTGGATACCTAATGATAAAATTAGTGCGGGTGACGAAAATTTCCTAAAATTGGAAAAAGGGTTCTGGTCGACTTCGCAACCCTCGGAATTTTGTTAATATGTTAATGTTAATTTTAAATTTGTTTGAAAGCTGACCTTAAATAAAGCAGATTAGAATAAAAATTTCGTTAGATGATCCAGTAATTACTTCAAAAATCACGTTTTTCTACGACCGTGCGTTTTAACCCACTTTCCCGCACGCATTTAAGCTTTGAAAGTGTCACTTTCCCGCACTAGCGCGGGAAAGTAAAATTATGCAAATTTTGACCTTATTAGATAGTTTTTTACTTCGGAAGTTATAACTATTGTTACACTAGGTGAATAAATAGTCCATCAAATAAAATCTACATCTTTTCTAGCTTTTTGTTGCATTTTTAATTTTTAATTTTTTTGGAAAATATAAAATAATGAAGATTTTTTGATATAACTCTGTACATTCTTCAAAGTGGTGTCATAAATCAACTACCAAACCACACCTTTTTTATATAAGAAAAATATATCAGAAAAAATTCTTTCGTCTAAAAATGACTTAAAACCTTCTTCGTCATCTTTATGTGACCTTCAACCGATGCCATCCTCATCAACGTCATCTACTTACCAGTTAACACCAAATAACTCCACTGGACCGGCAATTTCAAGTAATTTACAGAATGCAACTAATTGTGTTTCTAATATTAATATTTATAAAAATAATGATAGTTTTCGGTTAAAGTTTTATATATGTATGTTGAAATAAAATAACTTTTGAAAAATGGGTTGGTATACTTTTTAGTATATACGGTCGTAGAAAAAATACTGTTCCTAACTCATGTGTAAAGTGTCTTTCCCGTCCTAACTCCGCTTCGTATCGTTCGGGTAAACTGCTGTCGCGTGCGGGAAAGTATCACTTTCCGCACTTGTTAGGAAAATAACTATTTTAGTTCAAAAATGGCACCTTTTCAATACTAATTAATGTTATTTCACGATGAATATTTTAACTTTAAACAGGAAAGTTTATTATCTTGAACTAACTGTGTCTGTTTCACCAAAAAACCGGAAGGAAATACTTAAACTTTGCCAATGTTCAGAAATATTCGTAAGTATAAATGTTTTTGCGCGATCGATCTTTTTTGTTTATTTACAGCATCTGTTGTCAGGTTGTGTTTACTGGTTTATAAGTCTAACACGTTGGTAAGTGATTTACTTACCGTTCAGACGTCGGTAAGTAAATTACTTACCGACGTCTTAGCCCTCCATACATTTAAGTAGTCCTAAATAATATATTACTTCATTCATTACACAGAAGGAACAAAAAAAATAAGAAAATTTATATTTTTTCAATGAACAGAATCGAACAGAACAATATAAATAGTATATTAAGTATCAAGAACGGTAAGGGTTGTTTACCGGTCGACAGCAATGTTTGGAGGCTGAGCGTAGCGAAGCCTCCAATTTTGCTGGAGACCGGTATTACCCTTAACGTTCGAAATGCTTATACCATTTTTTGCGCGATCGTAATGAAATATTCGAATTTCGAATAAAATAATTTAAATTTCTTCGGAATGAACGAAATGTCAAAAGTGACATTTATACGATCAGTTTAAAATATAATTTGCATTTTGGTGAAATTGTTTTCATGCTATTTATTACTTTTTATATTGTTCTGTTCGATTCTGTTCTTTAAAAATATCAATCTTCTTATTTTTTTTGTTTCTTTTGTGTAACGAATGAAGTAATATATTATTTAGGACCACTTAAATGTATGTAGGGCTAGGACGTAGTTTACTTACCGACGCCTGAACGGTAAGTAAATCACTTACCGACGTGTTAGACTTAGAAATAAACACAACCTACCGACATGACAATCGATGCTGTAAATAAACAAAAAAGATCGATCGCGCAAAAAAGTAATAAATAGCATAACTACAATTTCACCAACATGCTAATTATATCTTAAACTGATCGAGAAGTATAAATGTCACTTTTGACATTTCGTTCATTCCGAAGATATTGAAATTATTTTATTCGAAGCTTATTTCAATACGATCGCGCAAAAAATGGTATAAGCATCTCGAACGTTAAGGGTAATACCGGTCTCCAGCAACATTGCTGTCGACCGGTAAACAACCCTTACCGTTCTTGATACTTAATATACTATTTCGGTTGACACAAGCTTATAAAATTACACCCTTAAATCTCATGTCTAGGAATCCTAGGTTCACAAATTAGGATCAGGTGACACTTCCTAACGGCGTTGTCAAATGGTCTTTATTTTCTTTCAGCTGAATTAATGTTTCATTGTAATAGATTACATGAATATATATATAACAATATAAAATAATTTGCATTTATAATCATGAAAATTCAAGGTTAACCATTTTTGTCTTATTCTCTTGCTTCGTATTTAATGATATTCTAGTTACACTTTGATCTGTGTCAGTTGGTCGGAAAGCGGTATGTGAATTATGATAAATATTTTTTGCTTAAGTAGAAATCCCATGGAGTCGGTCAATTTGAGGTGGAGAGATAAAGAAAGGGGAATGGACATAAATAAATATGTATTCCCTTCACCTTCTCGAAAAAGTGTCTAATAATTTGTATTCCACACGTCCTGGCGCGCTCGCTTCGATCGCGATATCAATCAATCAATCTAGATCTTTGAATTAGAAAATTCATTGATAAGCATACTGACTTCCCTTCCCCTTTTTGGAAAACATCATATGGAATTAAAATCATTTGATTTTCATGTCTATCTATATACATACATGTGTATTCCCTTCCCCTTCTCGAAAAAGTGTCTAATATTTTGTATTCCTCATGAATGAGATCCTTTTATAGAAATTATATCTCCCCATTTATTCAAGTAAACATTTGTCGAATGTAAAATAATAGCGATAAAAATATAAAACATGGCTAAAATTGAATAGAACCATCAGCTGGAACAGTTCTCGCGATTATCTTCTTTTTTATTATCAACAATATGTTCGTGATAGGACAAATATTTATATACCAACTTATCGGGACATTCAACGTTAATTTTCAACTGAAAATCACACAAATATACATAATTTTTTATTTTTACTCTAACCACATAAACTATACGTACCAAGATAGTACCTGTGGAACATACAATATTACGTCCAAAAAATTACATTTTCAATACATACATTTTAGATCATAGTAAGTACATCGGTGTTATATGAGAAAAGATGAATCTGAAATCCTGGTGTTATTTCCAAGCCGTAACGAGCTACGGAAATTAAAACTGGCAACATTGCCCATTCACCGCTCTATCTAAAATTTGTGACCATCCGATATCTAGACATAATTGTCAAACATTTTCAAATATTTTAAGAAAAATGCGGATTTTTGGTACTTTCAATTGCGATTTTTCCTTTCAAAAGTGGATGATCCAAGAATTTTTGTTATTAAAACGCTCTATAGCAATAGGGCTTCATATTTAAAAAAACATCATTGCAAATCCGGGCATATGCTTATTGGGTCCCAAGTAGCAGGTAGTTCAAAAATAGCGTGCTTATTGGGTCCCGAACTTTAGTCCTACCTGAATAATAATGTATGGATTCGGTCCCAGCCACCTGTTGTTAAACCAAATGAAAAACAGGTAGTAAAACTAATTTAAAAATTTGATATATTTATTACATTGAAATATTATTGTAAAGGTATACATTTTAGGATTTAAAAAAAAGGTAAAAATAAAATAGAAACACATATACATAAGATATATTATATATATACATATACAATTAATTATTAATAGAACAATAAAATGAGATACATTTAATGAAAAAAAATCGACTTATTTTTCCTTTTTCATATTCGTCAATTTTTTTTGCTATGAAATTTTCGCGATTTTTTATTTTATTATTTCGCGTTTTATACATAATATGTGTACTTTGCATTTTAACATAGGTCTCCATTTGAAATTCTTTTAGTTTTTCAATAAAAACAAATATATTCGGGTGGGCTTTATAAAAAGAATTATTAAAATGGCTATGAAAGGATTCACAGGCATTCGTAGTGCGAGTAAGATCCGCTGAATTTTTTGCCCAAAGGGATGGAGGAAATAAAGATTCTTCAGATATATAATTTTCAATTAAATAATCGCAATATTTTTTTATGTTTTCCTGGTCTGGTGCTATTGAAAGCAAATCAAAAATAAAACAATCACTCACTTCCCTAGGAGGTAAATACGTTAAAGCAAAGGTCATCCTTAGCCATCTACCAACTTCAGAAGATTCCTCGCTGTACATTGATATTAAACCACATTTTTGTATTTTTTTATACCATGACTGTGCAAGGTGAAATCGACAGCCAATAACATGGGCTTTTGGCCACACTTTTTGAATAGCAGTATGAATACCTATTTCAAAATCTATAACTGCCTCAGTGATATGTAAGGTAGTAGAGTGTTTTAAAGCGATATCTTCGAGAATATTAAATAATTTTTGATAAGTTGAACTACATTTATTAGGCAACAATGAAAACACTAAGGGAATGTAGTGTCCATTAAAATATCCATGTATAGTAAAGAATTGGCAAAAAAATTGTGGACAATAATTAAATGTGCCGTCTAAATAAATTCGATTAACTTTTCCCAAAAATTCAATATTTGACTTGCATGAAAATACAACGATCTGGTCTATTTTATTACTAAATAAGATAAATGGTTCACCAGTATTTGTTCCAATGTTTTTGTTTTTTAAAATATCGAAAGTTTCATCGATGTTTTTTGGCAATGCCGGCTGCATTTTCCTACGGGAGCAGTACATATACCTTCTAATATTTGCTACGTCATTTGTTGTAATGGTTGATGGCAGATTCTCTTGAAGTACACGACGAATAATTTTTGCAGGCTTTTCGGACAAGTCTTCAACTGCCTTGCGTTTGCAAGAAGAGCTTACAATTTGGCGATTCAATTTTTCTATATTTGCGCTATGACAATGCTCTTCAATATGTTTTGTCAAAGTTATATCTTTCGATTCACCCAAACTAAGTATATATGATTTACACTTTTTATTTGTACATATCCAACGCCTTTCTCCACTTTTTAAGCACTTTTGAAAACTATATTTAAAGTTATTTATCACTAACATTTGTTTTCCTTTTTCACTTAAAATAATATTTATATTCATTTTTAAAATGTTTAAAACAACAGACAAATTGATCTGAAATATGAAATGCACTCGATGAAATATAAACAATGAATGAAATAGTATTTAATTTAAACATTCAGATACAATAAAAAGAGGGAGGATTGGATTTCCGAAAAGAGGTACATTTCCCCGAAGAATATCTTCAGGTAGTTAAGTACCATTGGGACCCAATACGCCTATAGATAAAGGGATTAAAATTTACACATTTTAATCTATGACCTGCCGGGACCGAATCCATCCACACCGGCAAATCCAACGGAATGTAAAAGGCAATTGAATTAATTTAGTTAACTCGAGCCTTTGTGGTACATTGGCCCATCGGCACCGTTGAAAGTTGAATAAATATCAAGTTGCCAACAGAATGAGCAAGAAAGCGAAGAATCATGGGAAGGAAGAAATTATAATTCCGATAATAATGATGTAGATGATTATCTATTAATAATCCTGAATTGAACATCAACTTTGTATTAATCTTTATTTGTTATATGATCAGCTTAGATTAAAATTCTCCTATATTTCCATTTTTCCATATTGATCTTTATATAGGTTAATATGTGAGAAAGAAGCCAGAGGTAGGAGAAACATATGACTCCAAAAGAAATGTATTAAACGAAGTTAAATCCATGACAGTATAATCTTCAACCACATAATTATAGTATATTCTTCAACGAGTGCAGAATGATGGTTATTATTCACGAAGATGAAGTTTCCCAAGCTAGCGAGCGGAACGAGTGAGTTTTGGAATCATACAAGTGAATGATAGCCATTCTACACCAGTAAAAGACCACACTTTCTCCACGACTGAAAAAACTTCGTGAGTGAGTGAGGATCGAACCCCGATCGTCCGTGCCATAGTCATCCACCATTTCTACCACTAGGCTATAGAGCATATTTATAAAAATGTAAAGAGCAAATATACTCGTATATACGTAACTCATATTTTCAATCGGAACCCTTACATTTATAAATGAAATTAATTTCGGGAGGCGTACATATTCACTATCGCTACTGCTGTCCATTTTTATCTCTAATACGTAATATTATGATTATATAATTATTTTGACGTTTCAAACGACGAGCTGTCAGAAGCGATTTGCGTTGGTATTTGAAGTTTTATGAGAGACAATTTGATTTATTCATTTCAATTCATTTTAGCGTGAATTCTGATAATAATAGAATGTGATTGGCTAACGAGAGAGAATTCTTTTTCATGATTTACTGGTGTGAAGAATTTATATCATTATGCAGCTAAATATGTGAAAATAATTTGTGCGTTATTATTTAGTCGTGGAGAAAATCTGTTATACACGATGAAAAAAAAAATTTCCCGTGATAATGGATAAATTCTAACCCCTAACACACCATTCAAATAGGAATGCGCGACCTTTGCGGCTAAAAATTGGTCGGACGGGATTTTTTAAATGAATATATAATTTTGCATGGAAGTATCTATAAGATTTAACATAATCCGTGATGTAAAAAATTACGGAAATTTAATAATGTATATGATTTATTTAAAATATTCTCGCCCAATTAAATTCACGCCGACAAAGCAAATCTAGTTCGTCTAAGTATTTACTTTTAATTTTCATTAAGCTTGATACGGAGCTTTCAGGATTGGTGGCTCCTCGCCTATATTTTCATATTTATGTTTTAATAGCGATTATTGAATGCTCATTTCTTACTCCAATCTTCCAGTCGAAGTATCTAGAAAAGGAAGGGTGGAAAGAGAAAAGTTATCGAATGGAAGTGAAACATTTTATGGAATTATCGAAAAGTTTCGTTTAGATGCCAAAATAGGTCTCTGAAAATATGAGGCATTAATATCAAGGCTAAATTGAGAATGAATTCAACTTTGGCCTTGGATAACTTTAGACTGAATTGATTAATCGAAAAATGACATACGAGCTTTTATGTAGAGCGTTCTATTATCTACAAAGAGGTATGATGGGTATTGCAGTACAATTTATCATTTATTAATTATAAAAATCAGAAGAAAAATTTTTTTCCGTGTTATTCTTATGGGATATCGAGAAGTGCAATGCGGCCAACCTTAAGATTAATATTGATGGGTTAATATTTTCAGAGGCCTATTTTGACATCTTGACAAACCTCTGTAGCGTGGTTCTGAGAAAAAAGCTTTTTCTTGCAACGTTATAATCATTATTGTACTGAACTATTAAAACTATTTAAGTACAGAAGGAATACAGTTTTATCCTCCACATCAGGGAGGTGCAGTTTCCTCCCCAGGAAGGAATAGTACTTTTCCTCGCCATTGTTTTGAATAAATGATTGAGCTTGTGGATCTATTATGTTCCAATTGTTTCTATTTCTGCAATATCTATAAATTTTAATATCGAATTTTCAAATACTTTACATAATGTTGAGGATCTAGTCAACAAAGCGTCATTTACATAAGTCTCTTGGATGTTCTCAGTCCTTCGCTTAGCGTCAGGCAGTAAACTTCATTCTGCGGAAAAAAATGACAATTTTTCAGGCGAGTTACCACTGCTTTTGCGGAATTGAAAGGCAGAAAAAGGCATACCAATCAGTTGCCATCTTCCCAGAAAGGCAGTTATACTGAATGCACTTAATTCTATAATAGTCAATTCTAAACATAGCCACAAAAAAGAGGGTGGCACAGAGATTTAGTTAACTTAGATGAAGGGTCTTTCATTGGAAATGGAGAGCAAAGAGGCCCATGACCCTTATTCATGAGGAAATATTGACCATATAAGTAACGACAGTAGAATTTTATCGCACGATGAACAGCAGTAAGCTCGTTAATAGTTGTTGACTTATGTAATTCACCTTTTGGAAATGTGCGCGACACATATGAAATTGGAAACTCTTAACCATTCAAATTTTGAGAGAGAACAGCCACGCAAGCTTCATCAGAAGCATCGTTTGTAAAAATAAATTATTTTGAAAGAAATTTGTTGGCTAATTCAAATTGAAATTTGATACAAACAATCGGAACGGCAATCACGTGAGCCTATAGGAGCCTGAATCAATGCTAGAAGAAGTCACTGGAATCTTTGTCCAGAGGAATTTGATTATATTTTGATATAATATCGATAATACAAAACCATCTAGCTCGACCCAGTTGATCTAATATAATATTGTCCATCCTTGGAAGTGGAAATTTAGCAATAATGAGTCATTGCTCACCCTAAAATCAATAGAAGGTCTCCACGCTTTATTTCCATCTGGAGATTTTCGAAACCAATAAGACCAGACTATTATATTTAGAAATGTATGGCTCTATAACGTCATTATCTAACATTTTCTTTACTTGTCTTTTCATTCAATCTGTAGATAGAATACACGTTTCATTATTTATTCATATTAGAAATTATTTGTTGTTAGTTTATCTCTTCTAAAATTGTTTGTGACAAGCTCTGAGATTTAATTTTTCAAGGAGGTCCCAAACTTATGAGACTAACATTTTTGGAAGTTAAGTTTATTTTTCTGCAGCCGTCCCGGAAATAGAACTTTCGGTATGATTTATTAAATCGAAAATGAAACTTCACGCAGATCGTACCGAAAGTAGCTATTTTCGGAATGTTTTACAATATCTATGTAGGCGGCCTTAGCAATGGCATTTACGGAATTTTTATTATGACATCGCTTGTCAAAATAAATTTGTTGATAGTTCAACTGTATTTTCAATTTTCCGATCCAGAAATGGAAATCGACAAAGAAAGTGACGAGGAAATAATTATTCCACATGAAATCAGTGAAGCTGCTTACTTTTATAATTGTACCGGGTGGTCCAATAAGCCGATCTCTCGGCTATATATTAGAAACTATTCATGTTATAACTTTAGGAGAAAAAATTCCTTGGGAAAAGTGGACAAGAGAAATTGCTGAAAATTACTTTCAAGTTTCTAGGTTAACCGCTAGGGGGCATAACCTGTAATGAAAAATTTAAAAACCAGTTTTTTGTAAAATAGGCCCAAGTATTCCCAGTGTTAAATAAGTAAACTAAAAAAGGCCTGAATTTCGCACAAATTTGTTAAATTACTTTTTATTCTATTTTTCCAAATAAAGGGTGGGGGAAAGTGGGAAAGTGTTTGTGGATAAATACCTATAACTTTGGTTTGAATCAACCGATTTTGACGAAATTAGTGTCAATAGAAAGAGTGTGGACGAATTAATTGCATCTACTATAAAACAATGGCATTTAGTTTTAATTGTCATAGGTAGAGGGTACTTTCGAATGAAAAAAATTAAAATTTGTTTTCCTTAAGAATGTTTAATAAAAACACCTTATTATTGTGAATTATAATGAAACTGGATTAAATTATCAACAAAATGGCGCAAACCGCATGTTGATAGCTATTGTCGAAGTCAAGATATAAATAAAAACGCATAAATATAAGTAAGTATAGTACTGACTCACTCTGTATTATAACTTAAAATTAAATATGTAAAAGAAAGATCATACATAAATTTCGATCATTAAGACTTAATGTCCAATTGAATGCTGCTTCAATCTCAGGTTACTGCAATTGTTAAATCTGCTAGAAGAACAACCGCATATCATGTCAAAAATTTTGTGGGCAGACGAGGCTACGCTTAGTAGTGCGAGTGGTGTTAATCTGCATAATAAGCATTATTGGTCTGAAGAAAATCCGCACTGGGTAGGAAGTGCAGCTTCAAGGTAGATGTTGTCCTAATGTTTGGTGTGGTATAGTTGACGAAAAGATCGCAGGTTCATATTTCTTGGAACTTCAAATGGCGATACATATTTGGATTTTCTGGATAATTGGTTGTCTATTTTATTGAAATATATTTCTTTACAAACATGAGGTATGATATTACAGCATGTCGGGTGTCCTGCGCACTTTTCCAGACGAGTTAGAGCTATCCAAATGGATGGATTGGAAGGGTAAGTATATTTTCAGGGCCAGCTAGATCTCCAGAATTAACATGTCTGGATTTTTATATGTGGGGAAGATAAAAGGATTTAGCGTAACAAACTCACCAACCACGCGAGACGACATGCAACAGCGCATTAGAAACGCTATAAATAGTATATTATCAACAGCTGAAATTTAAGCAACAGATATGTCACAGCATGCTAGATAACATATTTGTGTGGAAAACGATGAAAAACAATTTGAACCTTTAATTGGACATCAAGTTTCAATGACCAAGATATCTGTATGATCTTTTTCTCCCATATTTAATTTTAAGTTATAATACAGGGTGTCAATACTATACTCACTTGTTTGTTTATGCGTTTTTATTTATATCTCGAGTTCGACGAAAGCTATCAACATGCGGTTTGCGCCGTTTTGTTGAGAATTTAATCCAGTTCAATTATAATTTACAATAATTGGGTGTTTCCATTAAACATTTTTCAAGAAAACAAATTTTAATTTTTTTCATTCGAAAGTACCCTCTATCTACGACAATTAAAACGAAATGCCATTGTTTTATAGTAGATGTAATTAATTCATCTACTCTCTTTCTATCGACACTAATTTCGTTAAGATCGGTTGATTCAAACCAAAGTTATAGGTATTTATCCACAAACACTTTCCCACTTTCCCCCACCCTTTATTTGGAAAAATAGAATAAAAAGTAATTGAACAAATTTGTGTGAAATTTAGGCCTTATTTTAGTTTACTTATTTAACACTGGGTATAATTGGGCATATTTCACAAAAAACTGGTTTTTAAATTTTTCTTCACAGATTACGCCACCTAACGGTTAACCTAGAAACTTGAAAGTAATTTCCAGCAATTTCTCTTGTCCACTTTTCCTAAGGAATTTTTTTTCCCAAAGTTATAACATGAATAGTTTCTGATATATAGCCGAGAGATCGGCTTATTGGACCACCCGGTACAATTAATGTACATAAGTAATATTTATAGTATCTATCCCTATTATTTTTTAATATTTTATCTATTAACGGCTGCAGAAAAAATATTGTACGTAACGCTATCCGAAAGTGATTTTACGGGACTTGCAGGCTTCCAGAACTCGCCTACTCGCCTACGACTCGCCCTGGGAACTGCCTACTCATGCCGTAAAATATCACTTTCAGGACTTGTTACGTAAATAACTATATTTTAATTACTTTTTTCTACTTGTTACCTATTATTTATTTAAAATAATAAGGCGAGATCAATTGCAACGGCGACTCAATGTGGAGAGCACCTCAGGTGTGAATTCGGAGACCAAACTAATATCAGTTCAGGGAGAAGTCTTACCGGTTCACGGGTAATCCTACTTTATTTAAGTTATTGAAGATAGATGAAGTTAGGAGACCACATGAATTTAATAAGTTAATAAATCAAGTTAAGGAATGTAATTAAAGTTAATCAAGAAAGGTGAGTGGGCGCTACCCTGAATAATATTAGTCACTTGTTTTTCACCTCACAACTCTCTATCAACAAACCTGGAAATGTTGGAAGGGAAGGAATATGAACAACGTTGTTAAATTTACAAGTTGTATAATGATTTTAAAACTAATATCACAGTGAATGAATGTTGTTTTACGTTGCTTACGTTGTTTGTTGTTTTACGTTGTTTTTACGTTGTTTTACTTTCCTTGGTTTCTTCAGACAGTTCCTGGGTATTTAAGGTTAATCCATGTAAATTTAGTTCATAGTACTTCATAGAAAGCGACTTCTCATGGAAAGCTACTTCGTCAGAAATGTCCGGTACAAAGTGGCAGGTACAAAGTGCATTCACATTGAATGCACTTAAAAAAAAGTTTGAGGTAAACCTCTCACAATAAATTAAAATTTTAAACATTATCGGCTCATGGTTCACAGAAGAAAGAAAGCTTATTTTTACTACTGGCTATTAAATTGAACCATGCGATGAGCAATGGACATACGTTGCGTATCCCCTTCCTGTTCACATGCTCCGCTTCGAGAAAGAATTTACATATTAGTAGTGTGTTCTTAATTCCTCTCTCTATAGGAGAGAGAAGAATTGAAATATTTGACCAATATCAGTGTATACTGATCCTCATCGACGGAGATTATCCGTCGCACATTAAATGTAAAAATTTGCCATTCAGCGGTGATCGATGCTACAGGTTCTCGACGAGAATCACATGTTGGTAAGAAAAAAGGACTGGCTACTCGCCGTCCGGTAGATATTTAAATATTCCAATGAAGTTTGGATAGTGGCCAAATATAACGTTACAAACTGCTATGAAAAGTGACGTATTTCTTATAACTTACTTAATTTCAAAACCAAATATTGCTCATATTGCTCATCTCACGGCACTTTACCCACGCCACATAAGTACATTTATATGGAGAATCAAATAAAATCGACAAAAACTTAGTATGCAACTGTCATCTTTAAATACCTACTCAGTTATCACAAAACTGTCAGATTATAGGTATTGGAAGTTTTTAAATTGTAAAAGGTAATTTCAATCGTGCTTTGATAAAAATCCCCTGATTGTTTGAATAATGGAAACATAGGAAAATGATCTAATCAAAAAATTATAGCTGATACATTTATCTACAAAATTTGTCTGAACATTTTTCTTGTATTTGCATTATTTATCCAAATATACGATATTTCCCTAGTAGTATTTTTAAGCATCAATTTTCATGTTTTTAATTTTACGATATTGAGAAAACAATGATATTTAGAAAAAAAATTCAAATGAAATGTGTTCTAAAATGAGGTATCTACAAATACATTGAAAAACATTTTTTTTTAAATGTATTATCATCGATTTTCCACGTAAATCTCTACTGAAAAGTCGTTTTTTTTACCAAATTCCTCTAATTAACTTTGATAAATTGAGAAATTGAATTATATAACATAGCGTTCTTCAAAGATTATGTCGTAATCTTCAAATTTTATTTGAAACTTTTTCTTGTATCTGCATTTTCCACAAATATACATACGATTTTCTACGTGAACTTTCATTGCACCTTCATTTTTTTGACCCCACTTTATTTTCATTATTGTCTCAGTACAGGCTCTATTTTTATTGTAATTTGTTGAAATTTTTGTTGTTAATATTTTATTCACCTGCTTTTTCACCTTTATTTGTTCTCCCTTCTCTTTCTTACCTGAGCCACAGGTGTGTTCTTTTGTATCGCGATCACTTCTGAATGGGTTCATTATAAAGTTCACAAATTTTCAAATATTGTTATAAACACTATAAAAAGTTGTAGAAGGTTTGCTGAGAGATGTCTGATTTAACTGTTTATTGTAAATAGTTGTCTATTATTTAAAAAATCCGTTATTTATAGAAAAACTGTATAGTAGTTTCGAAAGAAGACACTTCAAAGTGTGGTGAAGTTTTATTGAATTATATCAATTTCGAAAAAAGATATAATTGAATGAAGTCTAAAAAAAACAAGCAAAATTAAGCATGCAAAAAAACAGATTTTTAAGAAGCATTTGTTTAAAGTTCAAAAAATTGATGGCTTTGCTTTTACAATGATAATGTGTTATGCTCATTTGCATGCAATGCTAAGTCTAGAAGGAATTATCGCTGGGATAAGTATTAATTAAAAAGGAATTATAATTGTTTTTTGACTTTTTAGCTCTAGTTTTTTATAAATAAACTGATTTTACAGTTGGAAAATCTATATTTTCTCAAATTTGAAAGTATTTCTATCTGAAAGCTGAGGTCTATCTTTACATTTTACATGTGTTTATTTATTTTTTCAGAATGTTATAAGCCCAAAATTATTAACTTTTATGTCGAGCGGTTAATAAATTTGGCTCCCGGGCCGTTCACGCGTAACTACGAATTGACTAGCACTGACATCAATTTTATACCGTAAACTTTTAAATTTACAGAAAAACTTTTCAAATAAAATTTGAAGATGAGTGTATCAGCTACAATTTTTGATTCCAACATATTTCTGTTTTTCCATTATTCAAGCAATTAGAGTGGAAAAACCAAACAAAAAAATTTACTCGACGACTTTCCGGAAAATTACATGCCTAGCATCGTAAAGTTTTTCTCATGTTGAACACAACCCTTTTAAATACTAAATTTTGAATTTTCAAGTTTTTTGTATTTTTTGTGAGGTTTTATGTGTACTTTGACTAGGCTATTATGTCACTTTGACAATTCAAAGTGACAATATGAATAGGTAATAAGGAGCAATTTTCCGGCATTTGCATCCTCAAGCAAAAAAAATGGTACTTAATGTGATAGATTATTTCGAGAATGAATGAAAAAGTGGAAATTCGTCAACCAGTGTGCAGGAAGATAAGATATCTATGATAATTACTGAATACTTTATATTTATTAGTTAACATACTATGATTATATTTTTTAATGTCAGTCACTTGGTAAAAATAAATGTCACATATGTAATATAAAAGTCGTATAATTGTGATATTTTATTTAAAGAACATTAAAACTAAAACTAAAACTCTTCAGGTTATGGGCCCAGAGCATTAAAATAATACGAAGATACATAAGTCGCCTGAAAAATAAAATAATACCAAATACCTACTTTTTCTCAACAAAATGGCTTTTGCGTCCATTGAGGAACATGCAATTGAAAAACTGATAAATAATGAGTCGTTTCCTATCTGGAAGTTTCAAATAGTAATATTATTTAAATCTCAAGATCTGTGGCAGATAGTCAATGGATTAACAACGTTAACAGATACTGCAAACCCAGCACAAATAGTGGAGTTTAACAGAAAAGATGCAAAAGCTCAGAAATTAATAATGACAACAATAGATAAAAAAGTCCTAATTCACATTATGAATTGTTCAACTGCGTAATATTTTTCATAAAGATGATGAACAAAAATGTAATCTATTGAGAGAATTTTTCAACATGACATTTGAAAAAGGAAGTGACATGTACACATTCATAAGCAAAATACAAAATCTGGCATTTCGATTGAAAAATCTTAGTCAAGACTTAGATGAAGAGATGATAAAGTCAAAAATTCTATCAAGTTTACCTGAAAATTATAAATATTTCTGTACAGCATGGGACTCTTCTCCAGAGACAGAGAAAACTCTCACCAAATTAATATACAGAGTACTAGCAGAAGAGGCTCGTAATAATAAGGAGACTGATAAAGAAAAAGCAGTGGCATTTTATGGTTCGGAGAACTTCTGTAAAATATGCAAGAAGTCCAATCATAACACTAAAAACATTATTCAAAGTTCTGCAATAAGCGCTATAGTACTGGCCAATCTACTTCACATAGTGGTCATAACTTAAAGTGTGGAATATGTAAAAAAAACAAATCATGAAGAAGCAAACTGTTATTTTAGAAATAAATCTGGATCATCTCGTTCAAGCAGCAATAATAAAGTTGCATTTTTACCTGAAATAAGAGATGAAAATAATGAAAAAGATGAAAAACCAACCTTCGTTGTTGATTCTGGATGTACTTCACATATGGTCAATAATGGGAAACTGCTACAGAGCATGCAGCAAGTAAAAACAAATATATCAGTAGCCAAGAAAAGAGAAACAATGAAAGCTGAAAGCAAAGGTCGGATAGAGATGAACAAATGTGTACTCAATGAAGTTTTACACGTTCCAGAATTGAGCAGAAACCTATTGTCTGTTAATGCGATCACAGAAAACAATGGCCAGGTGTTGTTCACAAAAGAAAAAGTCATAGTAATAAAAGATAAAAATACAATTCTGGAAGGATATAAAAATGAATATGGACTTTATGAAATAAAGAAAAATGAAGCTTGCTAGTAGTTAACAAGACGGAGGAAGCTATGATTTTGCACAGAAAGCTAGGTCACTTAGGCATAAATAATATGATGAAATTAATTGATATGTCAACAGGAATAAATGTGGCGAAGGCAGACATAAAACAACTTGACAAAATATGTAAAATATGTTTAGAAGCAAAACAAACAAAGTTACCATTCAATACAATTAGAACAAGAGCAACTAGAATTTTAGAAATTATTCACACCGATCTATGTGGGCCTGTAGATATACCTTCTTGGGATGGTAAAAGATATCTGTTAACATTTTTAGACGACTTTTCTCACTTTACATTAATATACCTACTTAAAAACAAGTCTGAAGTAAACGAATATTTAAAACAATATGTTCAAGAAGTTGAAGCATATCATAATACGAGAATATCAAAAATAAGAAGTAACAACGGCGGAGAATATATAAATCAAGATCTGAAGGATTGGTATAAAAATAAAGGTATCATTATGGACACAACAATCCCTCATTCCCCCCAACTGAATGGAAAAGCAGAAAGATTGAACAGGACTCTTTTAGAAAAAGCGAGGGCACTTATCTTTGACAGTGGCCTTGAGAAGAAATTTTGGGGTGAAGCGGTAAGAGTTGCTACATATATTTCAAACAGAAGTCCATCTGAAACAGTTGATGTTACACCGTCTGAAAAATGGACTGGAAAACAACCAGATTTGTCTAAATTGCATATATTTGGATGCAATTCACATGCCAAAGTCCTAGGTCATTTGAAAAAATTTGATGCAAGTAAACAATATACATTTCTGTACCCCAGAGGCAAACTATGTCAAGTCCAAAATTGGTCAAAATGAGTTAACTATGTTAAGTCACTCAATAAAGCATGTTTTATCATATGCTCTTGGAAATTACTCTCTACCTTACACGATAACGATTTTAACACTTTATAAACTAAGTTAAGTCCATATCTAGCTTAGAGCCAAAAAATGTTAAGTCCTAATGACATAGTTTGCTTCTGGCAACACTGTAAAGTTAGGTATGTTAAGTCACAACATAACCTTATTTATTATTTTACCTCGCATATTTGAAGAGAACGCTGTGATAGTGCGATAGTGAAATAATGCATTCTAGAACGCATAAAATACTTGCAAATCTAAAGAAAAATCAAAAGTCTAAAAATGGAGGTAAGTAAAATTCAATAATGATTAGTTAACGATTTAGTTCTGATTTCATATTATTTGTACTGAAAAGTTTGTGTATGAATTATGCGTTTATGCGTGAAGATGGGATGTTTCATAGGTATTCATACGTATATTTTAGCATAATTCTGGAACCATACGTTTTTAAATCGAATTTATCTCGTTCCATATGGACCTAACATAGTTTGGGTTCTAGTAATTAATGTAATTTATAATGTCAGGTGTGACTTAACATTAACATTTTTTTTTTAATTTTGTAGTAATCAAAATCCTCGTTGAATTACAGACTATGACAAAATCCTAGAGTATTTTTTTCTTTTTCAGAAAATGTAACTTCAAAAGTAACAGAATGGGGCCAAATAAAATGTATTTCAAATAATTCTCCAAAATATTCAGGAGAATCCCGTTTAAATACGGTAGATACAACTGAAGGGGTCGTACCTCAACAAGTAGCAGTAGTTGGTTCAATAATTAATTTTTCTAACAATTCTCCTGAATATTTGGGGGAAAACCAATCAAATGCAGTAAGGCACTTGGACATAACTGATAACTCTGAACTTCCAAAAGTAGCAGCAGTTGGTCCAACAAAGGTTATTCCAAAGAATTCGCCGATATATTTGGGGGAATCCAATTCGAATACTGAATGCCAATTGAACGCACCTACAGAAGTAGCAGTAATCGGACCATTAGAGGTTATTTCAAACAATTCTCCAATATATTTGGGAGGATTCCATTCAAATACTCCAAGCTACATGGAAGTAACTGATGGATTTGCAGAACCGGAGGAACCCTCTGTTATAGTATTCAGTTTACGTCACATATCGACAGATCTCCTGGCAATAGTTCTACGTTCCAAAGAATCTCTGATGAGAGAGTTTCAAAAGTAAAAAGAAAACTGTTAATAACAAGACACATGTCTGCCGAAAACCATAAAAAAATATTAATAGCGATGATAGTATTGCAGATCCAGATTATCTGGAAAATGAAGACTCAGATCTAGAAAATTATAATGAACAGAACATGGAAGAGAATAGTGATTCTAAACAGAAAACAAAAAAGAAGAAACCAAATCCAAAAAAGTGGAAAAGAAACGTTGAAAAGTTCAATAGACACTCTGGGACGGAATATGTGTCAAAAAATAATAGAATAATCACGAAGAAAGGCCTTAAGCCACCATGTTCAAATACCTGTAAGCTCAAGTGTTCAGAAAAAATACCAGAAGACGTAAGAGAAAGAATACATAATCAATACTGGACGGACCAAAAATCTGTTGATATGAAAAGACAATACATTGCTTCTCATGTGCAACAAGTTAGCGTTCAACGAAGAAGAGAACGAAATCATCAGCGAGATGGCAAAAGGCAACACACCAACAAATACTCCTTCGAAATTGATGGTCAGTCGTTATCCGTTTGCAAGAAATTCTTCCTCAATACTCTTTCTATATCTCAGCAATCTGTGGATACAGCTATATCAAAAAAAAGGGAAGGGGGAATGGTATCGCCAGACAAAAAAGGAAAACACATACCTAGTAACAAGACACGGGTTGAGGTTCGTGAGAATGTCAGAGGTCATATAATGCAATTTCCCGTACAGGAATCCCATTATTCTCGAGAAAGGTCAAAAAAAAGGTACCTTGGAAACCATTTAAACATTTCAAAAAGGTACCAAGTTTATCTCGAATACTGCAAAGAAAACACCATACCTGAAAAATATATTGCCAAGGAATGGGTCTACTCAGATGTTTTCAATTATGAGTTTAATTATAGCTTCAAAAGTCCGGACAACGATACATGCGACGATTGTGATATTTTTCAGTTAAAGTTGCGTGATGCCGAAACAACAGGTACTCTTACTGCAAGAAGAGTACGACGCTCATTTAAAAGACGCAGGTGACAGATATAAACTCAAAGCGTCAGACAAACAAAACTCAAGGCAATTACAATCAATGAAGGTTTTAATAATGTCTCCCAACTCCCGAACTTCACAATTCACAGAGTTTCTATAGTCTTAACTTATGGACTTATAATTTGGTACTTCACGACTCCACTGAGGAAAAAAGCTATTGTATGATGTATGACGAGAGTAATGCTGGCCGAGGCGGGAATGAAGTTGCCTCCTGTATACTGAAGTGGTCGGAGATTTGCGATATATCCCAAAACGTTGAAGATTTGGTAATATGGTCTGACAATTGCCCTTCTCAAAATAGAAACAGTCAAATCGTGATGTGTTATTTTTATCTTCTTAAATTGAAACCAAATTTGAAAACTATCACTCATAAGTTTTTGGCTAAATGGCATACTCATTTAGAAGCAGATGCAGATCACTCTCTAATTGAACGGGAAAGAAAGAAACTTTCTCAACTAAAGATAATCACGCCCTGGGACTGGCAGCAACTTGTAAGATTGTGTGGTAGAAATAAATCTTTTCATGTAACAGGAATGGATACAGATGATTTTTTAAACTTTAAAATCCTATACGAAAGTAAGTCATCACCATTTATCGTAAGAAAAAAAAAACGACACGGGAGGAAATTTCTTAATATCACAAGTTTGTCAGTTGCAAGTGAGGCAAGACACACCTGGAGTTCTATTTTATAAAAACAAGTTTAGTGACGATTTCTCCACTTACACTGCCACTAGAAATACAAGGAGAAGTAACAACTTACCAGAATCTTTGCCACAGATAAGAACCGGACTAAGGAAAATTTCTACAAAAAAATATCAACACCTTCAGAAGCTTATAAAATTTATTCCCAAACAATTTCACAATTATTATCTAAATCTTCCTCGCGGCGAAGAAAGAGACGAGGAAGACGACTGATTTCGTTATTTGAGTTTTTTATATTTTTTTAAACCATTTGTTTGTAAAGTAATATTAATATTAAAACATTTGTGTACTTACTTGTTTAGTTCAATCAAAATTTCCAAACTGAGCGACTTAATATAGATTAAGTCCATGAAACTTGTTTTTTTTTTGTAGCCGAAGTATGTTAAGTCACTTAGAAAATAAAAACCCTATTTTTTGTTAACATAGTGCTTCAGCATTTTTGTTCAGGTAATAAGACAATGTTTTCCTTGCTTACAAAAACATAAACAGAAACAGTGTAACCAAACGTAATATATTGAATAAAAAAATCTTCAAATTGAATTTTCTCAAAATGCTCGTTTTGGACTTAACATAGTTTGCCTCGGGAGTACAGATTTGTAGGTTATGCCCCAAATGGTTATAGGCTATGGGACAATGAAAAACAAGTCATTAAAATTTCAAGAGATATTATTTTTGAAGTTAAGACTAGGGCTACCTCACAAAACAACAGTCACAGATTCCTATTAGAAGAAGAAATGTTGATACAGGAGTTGCCGGAAATCAATGAAATAGAAGATGATACACAATTAGAAAGTGAAGTTTCATACCAAGATAACTACTTCGAAAATTATGTACAAGAAGAAATATCTTCAGAAAATGAAGAGAGTTTTAAGTTAGGAGAAGGCCAAATAACTAGAATAGGAAGACACACTAAAATTCCACAGAAATTTGATGATTATGTGCTCCTAACTTATGAAGAAGTGATATGCTCTGATGATAAAGATAAATGGCTTGAAGCAATAGAAGATGAAAAAAATTCTCTGATAAAAAATGAAACATGGAGTCTTATAAATAGAGAAGAAGCTCATGGTAAGAAAATCCTATCAAGTAAATGGGTTTTCAAAATAAAAGAAAACAACAAATATAAGGCCAGGCTTGTGATAAGAGGATGTGAACAAAAATATGGGATTGACTATAAAGAAACCTTTAGTCCAGTAGTCAATACATCGTCATTAAGAATTTTGTTTGCGCTGGCTGCACACCACAACTATCATATTAAGACATTTGATATAAAAACAGCATTCTTATATGGGGAAATTACAGAAGATTTATACATGAATCTACCCGAAGGTTTTGATCATCAAGGTAAGGTGTGTAAGCTGAAGAAATCCTTGTATGGCCTGAAACAAGCTCCATTGGACTGGATTAAAACATTTACAAAATTTCTGGTAAATAATGGACTCTATAAATTAAAAACTGAAAACTGCGTTTTTAAAAATGAAAATTGTTCACTTATACTTGGAATCTACGTAGATGATGGAATCCTTATTGGAAGGAGTGAAATTGAAATTAATAATCTTTTAAAAAGATTAGCAGGAAGATTTGAGATGGTTCAGAACGATAATCCAGATTCGTTTCTTGGAATTAAAATTATAAAAGAAACTGATGGTATCAAAATTAGTCAGGAGCCTTACACTAAGAAAATATTAGAAACATTCAAAATGGAACATGCCAAACCTACAACAACGCCATTATCCAGCAATAGTAATAACTAAGAAGAGCAATATATAAATAAAAACTTTCCCTATAGAGAACTGATCGGAAGTCTGTTGTATCTATCAAATAAAACACGACCAGATATTACATATGCTGTAGGCTTTGCTAGCAGACATATGGAAAACCCCTTGAAACAAGACGTAATAAATGTTAAAAGAGTACTACGATATTTGAATGGAACAAAAACTTTGGGAGTTAAATATATGAAAAATTCTGATCCCACAGAGATGATAGCATATTGTGACAGTGATTTCGCTGGTGATACGGAAACAAGAAAAAGTACAACTGGTTATGTGATTCTGTACTGTGGAGGACCCATTATGTGGTGCAGTAGAAGACAACCAATAGTCTCCCTCTCAAGCACAGAGGCAGAATACATTGCTGCGGCTGATTGTGTGAAAGAACTAATATATCTAAAAGCTCTAGTTGAAGAACTCATGAGTTTTACAGACAGAGTTAGCATAAACCTTAAAGTAGACAACCAAAGTGCCATTAAATTAGTTAGAAGTAACCAATTAAATAAAAGATCGAAGCACATAGACGTCAGGTATCAGTTCATAAATGAAAAAGTTAAAGAAGGTGTTGTGAATATACAATATTGTCCAACAGAAGATCAGATCG
>CAJUYH010001285.1:0-15211 GCA_910591685.1 Galerucella tenella | reverse complement strand
TATGATAATTACTGAATACTTTATATTTATTAGTTAACATACTATGATTATATTTTTTAATGTCAGTCACTTGGTAAAAATAAATGTCACATATGTAATATAAAAGTCGTATAATTGTGATATTTTATTTAAAGAACATTAAAACTAAAACTAAAACTCTTCACAGGAAACATCAAACATCATTATTTTCTCCGGGTATATTTGTAATCTCACATTTTGGTAACCTCTGTGTCTTCTGATTTGATACATATGGTTAGTGACCTTTGAACCCGAATGATAAGAGCGCTTTTGACTATATTCATGGAATAATCTGGAGAAATTTCAGCCATTTCATTGAAAAATCGTTCTTTGTAGTTTTTATGTTTGTCAAGTACTTCGATGTTCTCAAAATCTATACTATGTCTGGTTTCATAAGCACGTGGAGATAATGCACATCGATTTACATATCGTCTGCAATCACTTCTATTTGAAGATATACGGTCTTTTTGGGGGTATTAAAGTATGTCCTATGTAAATTGTTTCGCGATCTTCACAAGAAATTTTCTATATAATATTCTAACCTTGTTCTCTACTTTATTTTCCTATTATAGAAAACATAAGCTACCTTCTCGAAAGGTTTATTGACAATTATAATGTTAACATTTCCGGACACATACATTTTTTTTTTCTACTCCTATAGGTACTTTAAGGCCCGGTTGTACATTTGAAGCTTAAAATTGAGCTCAACTGAGCTGGGCTCAAAATATAAGCTTAGCTCAACCCTAAGCCTGTTGTACAAACATGGTTCAGTAGCAGCTCTACTAAACCTATATTTGCAAGTGTTGGTAGAACTTCTTTCGAACTGACGTATGCGTATGAAGTAAATTGGTCACAATAATATGTTTGTCAAATAACCTAACTAATGTCATATTTGCTACCTATTAGTTCTACATGAGATTTCCTCTGATATACAATCTGTCACAATGCGAACGGTTTCTTTAGAAAGACGAAATCTTTGAATAAACTCATGATCTCTCCAACATTCAAAGTGATTCATACGCTCTCTATACACCCGAGGTCTTCTCGGGTGTTGTATATTCCAATAAGTTCCAATATTCCAATATTCCAATAAGTTTCAAAAAATCCTCATCATCGGTTAAAATATCCATAATTAACTTTGACAAACTTTTAATTTAATATTAAATTAAGTACAGGTTATGTTTGCATATAATTCATTCACATTTAAGCCACGGAACATGATAACAATTTATGTTCCGTACTTAAGCTTACATTAAACCTGCCCTCTTGGAGGCTTTACTGAGCTTAAGGTTTAAATGAAGCTCAACCGTAAGCCAACTTTGTGCAACAGAAATCTGACGCTGAACCTGAGTTCACACCTGAGCCTTCACTAAGCTACAATTGTACAACCGGCCCTAAGTTGTTAATTAAATGCCAACTTTCAGTTTCATAATGATACTCATCATAACACTGATTTTCATTATAAAAATGAAAAATTGACCAATAGAAATCTGGATTTTCAAATACCCAAGTAGGCAGACCCCATATTTTCTGTAGAATTTTTTACAGTTTGACAGTGTTTTATGACAGTTTAAATCTTTGGCGTTAGTTTTTGAAAGAAATGTCGAGCACCAGACCGAAAATACTTAATGACCAAGGCAAATACATATTTAAACTTATTATTTTTGTTTACAATAATGTATCACGAATATTGTATAACAGTAACATACTTATACGCTTTATGCCATATTTCAACCATGTGGTCCCGTGGCGCAGTGCGTAAAGGCGCTGCACAAGGTTTTTTTCGATCTGTACATTCCGGGTTCGAGTTCCCGGTAGTACATTTTTTTATATATTTTTTTTAATTCAAATTTCTTCGTAGAAAAAATAGTGTATGCAACTCTCATGCAATGGTTATTAATAAACTCGCATTAACCATACTAAACTCGCCTTTGGCTCGTTTCGTATCCCGGTTAATGCTTGTGTATTAATAACCATCATTACATGATCGTTGCATAATATACTATTTTTTAGATTTGTTACAAATGGTAAAATTTCTTCCGGTAATTACTCTTCAGGTACATCGATGTTATTTTCTTGAGTGTTGAGGGTTTGGTAAATTGGCAAGCTGTAGAGAAGTTAATTTGGAAGGTAGGTCTTGTATTTTAGAATATCATTGATTGACCGTATATTTTCATGGTGTAAGCTAGAATCATAAATTTTGTGAATTAAGAGCGACATCGGGGTTAACTTCTATTGTATAAGGATGATATGAGTGAAAGAGAATCCTACCAGAAGTTGGTTTCATTTATAGTTCTTTTTACGACCTAAGAAACTGACTTGACATGATTTAGGCTTGAGATGCAATAAAACCATGAAATTTTTCAGAGCCGCACTATACCTAATGAAAAAGAAAAAGTACTAAGTATTTATTATAAGCCAAACAAGAAGGATCAATAAAACTCAAAGTCCAAACTACGATTTTAATATTGTACACAAATTGTTCAGCAACTAGTTTCGGTACAAAATTAACTTACCATCATCAGGCTACAATAGAAATGTTATACTTATCAAAAAAGATCTCATGAGATAATGTTAAAAGTTGAGACAAAATAAATCAATATTACTGGAATAAGATGAAAAACTTTTTGACATTAAAAAATATCAACTACAAATTATTTTAAGTCTAAAGTGATATTAATATATAAATAATAATAGTTATAGTTGAAATAATACCCTTCTTGGTGTGCGTCATCGATTGTTAATGTCTTTCTAACACATTACGTAGGAAGAAATGGAAAAAAAGGCAGGTCTGTGATTAATCCTAATCAAAATATCACAATAATGAACCGTTTAAATGTATTACAAACGTTAACCCTAATCTTTGACTTACAAAAATTTGATTGGTTGATGTTTAGATTACACTCAAGATCAACCTATCAATCGAGAGCTTAAAATACTATGAAGGCGTTACTTTCGTAGCGGCAATAAGTCTTACGTCTTTTTCTACTGTCACACTGACAGTTCTTGACAGGTCTGTACTTTGTTGTTCACGGTCAATTATTATTTATGGAAAGTGAATATTAATCTTATTGTTTTATTTATATGAATAATACAAATATATGCATGAATACACGGAAAAACATCAGTATTTTGAAAGTTCTCAAGTATTTTCAGTTAGAAAAAGAAGCTGGTAATTATTAATTGCATAGCCTTTCCGAATTTGGCTAAATACAATACTGATGATCTTATTTATCAAATTTAAGGTTAGCTTTATGTCAAAATGGCAAATAAAATAAACGACATGCCGAAAACCCGGATATACGTCACAATCGATGACGCACACCAAGAAGGCTATTGAAGGATATTAATTTGAATTTACATTTGAAATATCCAAATGGATAGATATTGAAGAGGATTAGTACCGAAGTATGAAAATGGGGTACTAAAATCTTCAAAAGGACTAACAGACCTCTATTAGCCACTGAAATTATTATTGAACTCATTATCAAAATGAGAATGAGATAGATCATAATGGATTTTAACTAGTAAAATATCCATTTATTGAAAATTGGAAAAATTTTTAAAAAAGTTGTTATAACTCAATGTCACTGAAACACATGTACTATGTTGAATGGAAACGGATATATAAAATTAAAATGGATACCAAACAATGACAGATATCGGCAAATCAACATCTGAATATTAAATTGTCAATGTTTCACTCACAATTTAGCAATTTTACAATTTTCACAATAATCCTTCATGTTTTCTAAATAATTTTAAGTTTCTTTCTTAACCACTTTTACTTGTCTAATCTATAATATGGATTGATGGCAAATTAATTATCTTCCTGTTGTTAATGTTTCATTAAGGTAACTATTATTATTATCCTGTCACGGGTAATACTTGTTTGGCTTCCTTGCAAAGAACTTTTGTGTTGTTTTCCTTGTCAAAAATGTATGTAAGTGTTACACTTTTGGACTGGTTCCTTCTTATAACGTGAATTGGGTGCTTTTATGAAAAATGTTAAATCGATGTAGATAACACATCTTCCTGTTGACTTCAGGTACCTACTGCACAGATGATATCATCAACGTTAACAAGAAGTTTTGGGTGAGGGATTGCTCAGAAGAAAATCCATTATGTATTGTTCAATTATAGGAGAAATATTGCTACCCAAAGGAGTACAAAAAAATTAGTTTCTGAAATATCACCTTGAAACATACAAGGCTAAATCTGATGAGAGCAGCGTAAGTGTTGCATTAGAAAAAGAAAAATATCTCTCTCACAATCAGAAGACGGAAAATATTACTTTAGTACTCCTAGCGATTCTACTTCTTCTTCCTTTTTTGGGCTATATTCTGAGGGATAATTTACCCATCCCAGCGATTCTACTTATACCTACTATTTAATAAAAAAAATCCGATGCTTATGTTATTATTTTACTGAAGAAGAACAATATAATTGAATATATTATAACCCCAACCTATCTACCCGAAGGTGTGAGGTGTGAAAATTTGCTTTATTTATTATATACAGAGCATTTCAATGAAAACTATCCACCCCAAGTGTCGTGCTTCTGGTAAAGTGATACCTTTGTTTTCCAAAACTGTTTCTATGTTGTTTTCTTGGTCCTCTCCGGGTTCGGCTTCTCATATCAGTTTTACTGGCATGTTGTAGCTGAATCTACTTGTGTCCAGAGCATCAAAATAGACAATCTTGTATTTTTATTACTGGTAGTGCATCAAGGTTTTCTTTTACAGTTAAATTTCGTATTGCATTTCTTAGTAATTCCTAAGACGTTTCGTGAATATTTCAGTTTTTCTCCATTTGTAATTTGCTTTCCATCCTATTCGTTAATAACCAGCTCTCGCAGCCAAAAGTTAATATAGTAAGAAATAAAGTTTTATAATTCTGTTAGGTGAATTTATCTTCTTGAAGTACGCACAGAATTTTACTAAAATCGTTTATTATTTGCAATTAACTTAAGTTTAATAAGTTTAATAAGTAATAATATTCAAACGTTCATCTGAAAATTGTCTTAAATTCAATATTAAAATAAATAATATTCAAAACCACACCAGAATTCTGGAGAATATAAAAAATAACAGGCAGCATTCAGACCAGACAGAAGATATTTCAATAAAAAAAGGATAAAGCAGGGAGATATCTTAAGTCCGCTTCCAATTATATTAATTATGGATCAAAAAATAAAGCGAATGAAAAACAAAACTGAGCTGTTGAAGATTATAATTGCCCACGAAAATTTGAAAGCAGTAAAAATGAGCTCACTATTATTTGCAGATGATGTGGTGTTGGTAGCAAATACCGGAAATAATTGGAGTAATTATCATGAATTGCGAACTGATAAAATGAAATTTAAAAACAGAGACAATGGAAAGAGTAACGACGTATAAGTATGTGGGATCTATATTGATAGAAGATGGGAAGATAGAAGCAGAGATAACAAATGGGTAGAATAAAAATCAACTAGACTGTATTGCATAATAAATAAGACAATACTGCGACATAGAGATATTGATATGGAAGTAGAAATGAAGATTTACAATAAAATAACGATATTAATAGGGTCAACAAAGTGGGATAAATGTGGTAATGAAAAGATATGACAAATGATAAAACAAGAACCAATAATAGTAAGAATAAAGAGAGAATCATTCAATTGGCCTGGACTGGGTGGAAAAAGACAAAATCACAAGTGAGATGATAGAGGCAGGGAGCATTATACACAGAAGACGGGGTAGATCGAGAAGATAGTGAATAGACCGATTGAAAGAGATAGGCGCTAAGAAAGGAAAAACTCCAATGAAAAAACTACAATGAAATGAAAAGATTAACAAGAGACAGGAAACAGTGAAGGGAAGCATTGAATACAAGAGGAGCTAGAATTCTCGTCCAACACCTGAGAAGGTAGGAGGAGAAGAAGAAAATAAATGTACCTACACTAATTGTTCAATTCAACTACTACCGCTCAATGGTAGATTACGTAAAACTTTAACCTATTTTTGGGAGGCCACCACGTTAGATAGAGTAATTACTATCTATTGGTTGTTTCCTATTTAATTTCAAGCTGGTCCCCAGAAGGAACATGTCAAGTCATTGTTAGGTTCACTTGCCTATTGCTGCTACTATATTACAAGTATGAACATAATTTTGTTACCGTTAACTGGTACCAATAACTTTTAAATTCAATGATTACTTAAAAGTTACCGTAAACGCGTTTTATTAACAATGTTTTTAAAATAAACGATAGAGATATCCTTAAAAAAACGTTCCAGGAACGTGAAATTCATTAGATTCCGTTCCTAGTACAATACTGTCAGAAAGTCATTATAAAATATTTAGGTATCCACCATCATTTTAATAAAAATATAATCTACCTCCCTTGAGAACAAGACAACAATTTTTTGTGCCTTGAACTCAAAAATTGTCTAGTTTTTGAATATTGCTTAATAATCAGTTTTTAAATCTGCGACTCTTGTGAACAATTAATACGTGAGCTCAATATTAATTGCTTATAAGCAAATATTTTGGAATTATTTTGAAAGCTTAAATACGTAATCGAAGTGAAGTGCTTAATTTGTATTCGAATAAGAGATTTAAATTGGTTTTGATTATAGGATAAATATGTAATGGCTCCATTATATCATTTCGCATAATTTCTATCTAAATTTCCTGTTGTGAATTTGATTGCGGATCGTATTCCGTCAAATCATGATCTTCTTCAGTTTCCCTAGATAAGTTTAATTGAAGGGTCATTTTATGTTCGATAAATTGAATCGTGTGATTTACAAACTGTTCAGTGAAGTTATAAATTTCAGGAGATTTCGATAATTATTCTTTGTTTATGGTTGTGATGTCAAATATTTATATGAACATCCAATAGTTTGATTTCATTTGTGTGGTTCTTTCATGGAAAGAACCGGCATTATTATTTAGATTCTGAATTTGGGATGTCACTAGTTCTGCGTTGACGTTCCAGAAGAAGAACTGGAGCTTCCTCTGGTTCTTTTATATTTATATGAATATTTGTATGTCTACTTCCAATTCGTCCCTTTTCGATGACTTTCTAGATATATCAACTCAGTTATAAGGTTAAAAAATCCCTTATCTTTTTTATTGAAGTTGAAGTTTATCACAATTTGACCTGTTTAAAATTATATGTTTATTTCACCATGTGTTTGTTTGGGAGTCTGACAGTTCGACCACGGGCCAGGTACCTGTTTTAAGTACACCGATCAGTTGGACCACGACCGCTCTTCGAGCGAATTAAGATGTTTCTGCTCCAAAATATTCATAAAATTGAACAAAATTGGGTGAGAACTATAAAAATTAGAATTAAAATGAGAATAAAATGATTTACAAGCGTTTGTGATCCTGTACATACTATATGTAGTACAAGCTTACATACTTGGGGGAAAATTATTTTCATCATCAATACTTATAGGCTTCCACGATATAATCGCAAAATATCGATAGACTCGGATTACTTGGCATTATTGAATTAATTTCTTCGGAAAAAAAGTTTCCTACTTCATGAGGGTCTAAAAATGGAAGTCCAAAAAATATTTCAAGGAAATTGCCTATTTCTGAGTTTTTGTCCTTATATTCTGTGACTAAGCCCAAATTTTGAATTTTACGATACCACGATTGGCACAAATGGTATCTGCATTCTATAATTCTTATATTCGGCCACATCATTGAATGAGCGTTATGAATTGCCTGTTCAAAATCAACAATGACTGTTGGAGGTTTAAATATCAGATCCAAAGCTTCACATTTCCATTTAACAGTTGAAATAATTTTAAATAACTTAAGCTGTTCTTGTTTGGTAATAAGCAAAACGCAACAGGTATATTAATAATATAATAGCCATTTTTGAGAGCATGAGCAATAAATAATTGAAAAATTCGTCAATGTGAATTTTGTTTTGTGGTTAGTTGTGGGGATGTCGCTATTAACGCATTTTTAGAATTCCATTGGGTAAATTCATGGCGCCCTCTATTTGTACGGGTGGCGCCACCTTGAGAGTCTCGTCAGGACCTCTAACACAAATCAGATGGTTGTGAACTTCGCTAACAGCCGAAAAAGAAGATTACTGTAATTTTTGGCGGCATATTACAATTACTGTAATTTTACTTTTATTGCAAAGTGACATTTTATGGTCCACTTTTTGATATTTCATTTGAAGTTTCTCAACATTAGATTGATATTACAATAATAATCAAATAGTCAAGTAAAATTAAATGAAATGTCAAAAAATGGACCATATAATGCCTGAAGTGGGAAAAATAAAGTACTAATCATCAAGTTTATAAGTTTTATTGAATAAAAAAAGTATACAATAAATGTAACGTTTTTTCAAATATTTCAATGACAAACATGGAGGAAAATAGATTCAATTCAACAACAATGCTGGGAAGTTCAAAGCTGCATGGAAGAACAACTGCTTTTGTCACTTTTTATTTAATGAAACATGCTTTTTTATAAAGATAAAGTTTACCGGGTGCACCTCACATAACAGTCTTTCACAATACATATTCTTGACATTGTCTCTCAAAGTAAAAGTCCCACTATAAACAATAAAAACCAACTACGAATATTACAAATAGGCAAAATAGTTTTTAAAAACAAAAACTGGAGAAACTCACGATACACGTCGTAAAACGTTGGTCTGCAGCTGTCACCATAGATAAGTTGTCAGCCAGTTGTCAGTTTATCAGGTTAGGATGTCAGCGCTGATATATGCGGAAGAATCTGAAACTACCACTAACGACGTTACAGTTTTCATTAAATTAAAAATTTTAGTACTGACGGGACCCTCTATGTGGCAGCACCATCGCGTCTTCAAAGATATCCTACCCTGTATTCCAACTATGATTAATTGTAATCATTGTCTGTCGGGGCACATGGCCAAAGAAGTAGATGTTTGTTCTTGGTGAACGGTCTTAACTCTGAATAGTAATTTTCAAATTTCAACGCCTCATAATAATAATATGATACTATTATTTCGAACGATTGAGCACGCGATATAGCCATCATATTCACACTAGTCGCACGAACTACTATACCCATATCAAATGTTGTCCTGTCAACTCACTATACGACAAAACATTATTCTCACAAATGGTACAAAAATCATATTTTTGTAACGTAATTGATTAAAAGTAAATTGAAGGAAATGAAGATGAAGTACCTATACCATCACCAGATACCACTGACCAAATGAATAATATCGCAAATAATTGACAGCCGACATGTTTTCTTACTTTGTCTAATACCGGGCTTAGCTTCAGTGTACAAAATCAATCAAATACAAAACGTATCGACAAAACATATTAAGATTTTTTCCATTGTAATATTGTTTTTGAAATAATTACAAAACTGAACAGAGCTTCTTCGTAAATATATATTTTCTCGAATATTTGTTGATAACTATGACTCATTTTCACCTATTATTTATTTAGCATAATAAAGCAAGATAAATTGCAACGGCGACTCTATGCGGAGAGCACCTCAGGTGTGAATTTGGAGACCAAACTAATATCAATTCAGGGAGTAGTCTTACCGGTTCGCGGGTAATCCTACTTTATTTAAGTTATTGAAGTTATATTGAAGTTAATGAGATAATAAATGTTCTTAAGAAACCAAATGAATTTAATAAGTCAATAAATCAAGTTGAGAAATGTTATTAAAGTTAATCAGGAAAGGTAAGTGGGCGCCACCCTAAATAATATTAGTCGACTTGTTTTTTCACCTCACAACTCTCTATCAACAAACCTGGAAATGTTGGAAGGAAAGGAATATGAACAACGTTGTTAAATTTACAAGTTGTATAATGACTTTAAAAACTAATATGACAGTAAAATAAAAAAAATGTGGTTATTTGTTGAAGCACGTTATTTACTCTGGTTTCTACGTGTCTGAGATGTTTCATGGAAACTACTTCGTCCGGAAAATTGGCAGTCTCAGGTACAAAGTTTCAGGTACTAAGTTCCAGGTACAAATTTCCAGGTACAAACTTCCAGGTACAAAGTTTCAGGTACTAAGTGCTAAGAAAGATACATTGTACCAGCAATAGTTACATTCTTTTTCTTGTAAAATTCAGGATATCTGCAGTAATTCGTTTTAACAAGTGTTTAAGAAATTCAGAAATTCACTTAAGAACGTGGTTCATGAAAAAAAAAATATATCCTGTATTTCACTATAAAAAAAACAAAAGAAGCAATAAAGAAATGTGATATGGTATTATCAAGGAAATCTTATTTATATCCATTCATCAAAGAAATCAAAGAAACAATATCTAAATAATATAAAAACTCAATTTAATTTACTACTTATTTCAATCACAGAAGGCGATAAAAAAATGTAATGAAAAATGTAATCCGGATATAATATTGGTTGGTAATTAGATTGAATTAATTAATTAACTATATATACATATTTTAAAGACTTCAACTATATACATGTGAACCTTTTATCAACTGTATAAGAAAAAATAGAAAAAGAACAAGATAAAAAAAATATCATTGTATGTGTGTATCTGGCGCTTATCACTAGGAGGGAAAAATATAAAAGCAAAAATCACAAAAGGAAAAGCATATACGTAAATGCAACTTACCATTCACATTGAATGCACTTTAGGAAAAAAAAGTTTGAGGTAATTTCTCACAATAAATAAAATTTAACCTTATCGGTTGATGGTTCACAGGAGAAAGAAAGCTTATTCTAACTACTCGCTATTAAATTATTGAACTATGCGATGAGCAATCGACATACGTTGTATATTCCTTTCCTGTTCACGTGCTCCGCTTCGAGAAAGAATTTACCTATTAATACTGTGTTCTTAATCTCTATAGGAGAGAAGAATTGAAATATTTGACCAATATCAGTGTAGACTGATCCTCACCAACGGAGATTATTCGTCGCACATTAAATGTGAAAATTTGCCTTTCAGCGGTGATCGGTGCTACAGGTTCTCGACGAGAATCACATCTTGGTAAAGAAAAAGGACTGGCTACTCGCCGTCCGGTAGATATTTAAATATTTCTATGATAGTGGCCAAATATAACGTTACATCATTAAAAATGTACCTATGCTTCTGATGACAAACCTCTGAGGTCAATTAATATCACAGCTCTTCTATAAAGCGTGGAATTTATTATTGTCTTTAGAGGAGTTATTTTTAACACCAGATAAATGACACAAACATTTTGTATTGGAAGGACGGGTTCTATCTTGGAGCGATGCATTCCGGGAAGAACATTTGATTCCCCAATATCATCCAATGGGGAATCATCGTCGACGTTTGTGTTGTGTGACTTCATAAGACGTGAATATTTTTATTGAAATTTCGACTCAACTTCCTGCCGTGCCGTCGCTTAGGTGGGGACTATCTACTATGTGATTTTAGGTCACTAGGTGAGCTAAAAGTATTGTCAACTGTTTGAGAATCTGTTGCTTCGTCAATATGGTCGGAGCCGTCTTCTAGGATGTCGGTAAAAAGTAGTTGACTGGACCCGTTTCTTTCAGGGTTGGCTTCAGTATTTTCATTGTCGTTCTATTGCTTGAGGTCTGTGGGCATCCCTTTTGTAGTTGTATGCATAGATAAAACATACTTATAGATGGGAAACTGATCTGTGGCGCCCTCTATTTGTATGGGTGGCGCCACCTTGAGAGGCCCGTCAGTATCTCTAACACAAATCAGATGATTGTGAGCTTTGCTAACAGCTGAAAAAGGAGATTTCTGTAATTTTACAGTTTTTGGCGGCATATTCAAAATTACTGTGATTTTACTTTCCATGCAAAATGGCATTCATGTTTCATTTTTTAATATTTCATATGAAATTACCCAACATTAGATTGACATTACAATAATAACAATCAAATAGTAAACTTAAATTAAATTAAATGTGAAAAAATGGACCATATAATGCCTGAAGTGAGAAAAATAAAGCAATAATCATCAAGTTCACATATTTTATTCAATACAAAAAGTTTATTATAAATAAAACGTTTTTTCACATATTTCAATGACAAACATGGAGAAAAACTTTAACTTAACTTCTTTCCAGCCAACTTAACGTTGCTCTTCATAGCTGTATGGAAGAAAAAATACTTCAATATTTTGTCACTTAGTATTTATTGAAATATATTTATTTACAAAAATAAAGCTTACCGGGTGCATCTCACATACACATAGTAAAAGTCCGACTATAAACAATAAAAACCAACTACGAATACTCACACAAATAAGCAAAGTAGTTCTTGAAAACAAAAACAAAAACCACGATATACGTCGTAGACATAGATAAAACATAGATACTGGTCGTAAGACGTGGTGAAAGGTTGGTCTGCAGGTTATGATATCAGCGCTGAAATATAATGCAACTACCACTAACGGCGATACAGTTTTCATTCTGGTTCTCAATAAATAAGCAATTTTAGTACTGACGGAACCCTCTACGTGGCAGCACCCTTGCGCCTTCATAGATCCCCTATCCTGGTCTACCCTTCGGTCTTGGAGACTACTAGAATGGTATAGTTGACGAACTTTGTAGTAGATAGTCATATAGGTAACTAAATTATATTATTTTATTGTTTATAATCAACGTTTTGTATTGTGACAATTATTTTAATCACCTTGTTCATATTTATCAATAGTCAAATATCAATTGAAATATTGAATGTCAAACTCATTTATTTGTATCCTGAATTAAAATATCAATTTGTATCACACCTTTGTAGTGACTTTCATTATTTCAATTTCATAATATTCAATACCATAAGATCTTGATATTAAGTCTACCATTTTTCATTTTTATAGCTTGATGATGGTAATATCTTACCGAAACTAGTAGCAGCAAGTTGATTGGTACAACGTGGGGACAAATAAATAACATTGTAGTTGGACTTGGAGTTTTATTGAACTCTTTTGTTAAAATAATTTATGTTGTTATCAATTTTTTGACCTTTAATTTCAATTTTGATCCCAATTATAATACTTCCTTATTTTTCTGTATATTCCAGAAATACGTGTTTTCCATATTTCATATGCACATTTATTCATAACATCGCTCGTAAGTAATTTACTTTTCTTTATAGTGCTAATCCGTCGACATATCTAGTCGATACCGCGTTTTTCCCTAAGGTCAAGGTTGTTTTTATCGGAATGCAATATTTTTTCTCCATTAGCATCATCATACTTAGCCTCAGTACATTAAACTTTTCATCTCATCACCCCACCTTTCGATCGTCTTAATGATAAAAGTCTTATATGCGCTGTACATTTGATTTACATCATATTAAACATTTTAAGACTGACATTTTACTTGGAGGACTTTTTTTGATCTATAATTTATGCAAAGTTTTTGAGATGGTTATCTATAATCGTATATACCCTTCTGTTTGCAATCTTATATCTCCCGCGCAACATGGTTTCATGAGTGAAAGATCGACTGAAACCAATTTACTATTGATAACACAGTTATTATCTGAAGTGATAAATGCAGGTGGACAGATGGACGTGATATATACAGATTTCTTTAAGGCATTTGACAGAATGGATCATGGTATCTTGATTGATGAATTTAATCAGTTCGGATTTTCACCAAATTTGTTAATGTTTTGTCAGTCTTACTTAGAGAGTAGGAAGCAATTTATTTTTTATAATGGTCACTCTTCACAAAAATATACAGCTAAATCAGGTGCTTCACAGGGATCAAATCTCGGACCTTTGTTATTTCTTTTATTTATAAATGACATTGATCTCTTTAGATTCGGGTAGGCTGATTTATGCAGATGACATGAAGATATTTCTTCCCATATCAAATGTGGCTGATTGTGTAGTATTGCAGTCCGATTTGGAAAAAATATCTGACTGGTGTTCCGTGAACAGACTCGCATTGAATGTTCCAAAATGTAAAAAGGTATCATACTCTAAGAAAAAAACGATGGTAAATTTTGACTACAATATAGATGGAAATGTTCTATCTCATCATTCATCTATTAAGGATCTGGGGGTTATTTTCGATTCACGTTTGAATTTTATTGAACATATTGAGACTAAAGTAGCAGAGGCATCTAGGTTTTATGGCTTCATTGTGAGGAACTGTCGAGGTTTTTAAAATATTGCTGTGTTAAAAACACTCTACTTCTCTTTTATTCGTTTCAAATTGGAATACTGTTAAATTATTTGGTATCCGTTCTATAATAATCACATAACCAGAGCACAATCTGCACAGAGGAAAGTTTTAAAATATTTAATTTTTAAAGTGTGCGGATCTTATCCATCAAGAGGAGTTGATTATCAATCTCTCCTAGATGAATTTCATTTTGAAAGTCTAGTCTGTCGTAGAGTTCTTTCATCATTGTCTCTATTGTATAAGATTTTTCACGGTGTAATTATGTGTCCAGAGATTCTAAGTATATTCAGTTTTAATGTGCCTAATTACAATACTAGACAACATTTACTTTTTTATTGTGAAGGATCTAGAACTAACATTTTATTCAACTCGCCAGTGAATGTTATGTGTTATGTAATTTTAATCATTTATGTAGTTCGTGTGACTTGTTTGTTGATAGTCTCAGTTTTATTAAGAATTCTGAATTTAACATGTAATCTATCTATTCTACTTTATTGTTGTGATTTTCTTTTATTGTTGTAATTCGATTTTATTGTTTTGTATTTGTTTATTTATTTGTTTAATTGCAAATGTCAATTGTATTTTTTCGTATGTTCTGTAAAGGGATTTGGGCTATTATTATTATTATTATCATTCCAAGTATGCACTTGTTGGTAATGTTCACCTATCCCGAGCGTGTGTAAACGCAAATGGGATTAGGCTCGGAAGTCACATATTTAGGAATTTACGGACAGTGTGACAGGTATTTAGAATGGCAGCCTTCTGCAGATCGATGTATGTATTTTTGTGAAGACCTAGTATGGTGAGGCTGTCTTGTAGAGTTTTGGGAATTAGTCCCGTAGATGAAACGATGATCGGCACCACCTCTATTTTCTCTGCATGCCACATCTGTCTTACCTCAATTGCAAGATCGGTGTATTTTGCAATTTTCTCGTTGTATTTTTCCAGAATATTGTTATTATTGGGTACAGCAACATCCACCAGATAAACCGAATTAGCTTTTTTATCCACAACTACAATGTCAGGCCGGTTATTCGTCACCCGTC
>CAJUYH010001284.1:0-50503 GCA_910591685.1 Galerucella tenella | reverse complement strand
AATGTTAATTTGTTGATCAAAATTCATCTACACGGTTAGATTAAGTCATCTGAATCCACCTCAACCGTCTACTCATAGGCGTATCATATATATAACTCAATTGCAAAGCAATTTGTTACGAGCCCTTGAGCTTCAAATCCACCCCTATATATCTCCAAACAAAATGAAAGTATTTCCGACGACCTGCTATTTCTGGTATCTTCATCAACATAGCCAAGCGAAAGTTGTAAATTTTCACTTAATTAAATGCTTCGAGACCAGCCAGTATAGCAACCGCATACCAATGAATCAAGATGCAAAATCAAAAAGAAATATTGTGCAGTTCCACGTGATGGTGGACTTAATTAGTTCTTTGTATTTCGACATTTTGAGCGGTACACATCTTTTAGACTTTATTTATGGTCGAAGAAAACGCCTAATCGGAGATTAACGATGTTTGCTTTTATACACGATATCCATGTTTTAAATTCTCCCATTTTTATAGCCAGGACAACATTTTTTATTTCTTTAATGTTTTATCTAAGTATACTTTGAATACAAAGTTGAAATTATGCCTGAAAAAAGTTTCCATTAATTTCTTTCTGATCAACCATTCTCTTGTAGCTATGCTATCTTAGAATGTGTCAGAATTAACAAACATAGGATAAACATACAAACTGATAGCCGGGCAGCCTTTGCAGCTTTAAACAGTCGCAAGGTAACAACCAGACTGGCAGAAGAATGCCAGAAAGAACTAAATGAACTAGCATACCACATTAAAGTAAGATTAGTGTGGGTGCCGGGACGTAACGGTATTTTTGGTAATGAACAAGCTGATGTACTCGCGGGAAGAGGTTCAGCAACAGCATAATGTTGGACCAGAACCAGCTCTTGGGACCACGAAGAAGGTAGTCCGAGGCCACAAATGGGTACAAAGCCAAAATAGACTTCAGTGGAGGAACACTCCAAAGCAGGTACACAGTAAAACCTTCATAGGTGACACCTGTGTAAAACGGGCCGAAGAACTACTGAATATCAGTGGGAATAAGTTAAGAGCGGCTTCCAAAATACACAAAAAAATCTCTTGTAGATGGAATTGAAATGAAAATGAAAATAAAATCGATTGGAACATTGTCATAAATTGATTGGCATCTTCTTAAAATTCGTTGAATACCGGAAACCCCTATATGTTGAAAGTTATCGGCAGTAATGGATTAAATTGCGAAATAATATATGAAGCATGATCCAGACGACGACCAAGAAACAGCAAATATTTAATGGTAACTTGCAGTTTATTGCATAACGCAACGTTGCATGTAACCTGTCCTATAGCAAGATGTTTTTACATGACTTGCCAGTGGGAGCAAAGACATAAAACGATTAAGACTGTCGTAATTCTTGGTGCAATTCTTAGTGCGCGGCAACGTTTGATTAGTTTTGATCCTTTTGTTAGTTCATCACGCTACCGTGAAGTTAGTTTGAAAGCACTCCGATTTTATTAAATTATGCAAATTTCATGCTTTCCCGTTTTTGTGGTTGTGTGTTAAATTGGCGATTAGAGTGATGGGTAATCGATATTTATAGTGCAAAGAACCTTTGATTGAATTTTTAAAAAATGTTTGTAGCAATGGCGTACTACAGGAATTCTAAAGAAAAATGGATTCCCAAATAGTTATTTTCGATTAAAAAATTCGCGCTCCCTAGCACCATTTACCTTTAGTGTAACAGTCAATATCAAACTATTAAGTTAGGTTGGGTTTGTGGTGAGTGGCTCTCCTCCACTGCGACTCGCAAGAGTCTAGTGTGGCTCACACGTATTCAGATTCCACCAAACAAATTAAGCTTTTTAACAAAGCCGATTAGTTCATTTGGTGAATGGTATTTAAGTTCCGAGGGCGAGAGAGAGACCCTGCTAAATATCAGATAGCACCTGATTCGAGCCGCGGCGGGGCAGGCAAATTATGTAAGACGTCTAAAGCTCTCTTCTTGTAGTCCAGGTATTTAGTGTTTTGCATTTAGTGTATTGCAAAACTTATTGCGATGCCAATATAGTAGGTTCTGGTCCGATAGAATCACGTGCGGCACCCTCCCTTGCAAGAGAGTCTGCCTTCTTGTTTCTATTATTTCTATTATATATATATATAAAATGGCTAGACACCCCTTGTGGGGTTGCGCCGCATAAATGCTTTCTAGATCCGCTCTCTGGGGTGGATCAATCCCCTTCATTCTATTATTTTCTCGCTTATTTTTTTCCATAGTCTCCTATCCCTCGTTTTTTTTCCATCTGACGATTCCTATCCTTCTCAAATCCTCCTCCACCTCCCTCAGCCACTTAGATCTGGGTCTTCCTTGCCTTCTCCTACCACCTGGTTCCCACTGTAGCATTGAGCAAGCGACTCTCCATACGTGTCCGAGCCATTTTATTCTTTGTCTCTTTATTCTGTTTACTATATGTTCCCCGTTCATTTATCTCAGTACTTCATGATTCATACGTTGCCTGTATTCATTGTCGTCGGTTTTTATTGGCCCTGGAATTGTTCTCATCATTTTTCGTTCTAATATCCTCAACTCCTCTTCATCTCTTTTTGTCATTTTTATCGTTTCTGCTCAATACATTATCACAGGTCTTATAATTGTGTTGTAAATGTTAAATTTAGTGTATCTTGTCAATGGATTGCTTTTCAATAGTTTCTTATTGGCATAGTATACCCTATTAGCGGCCATCATTTTTTCGTCTATCTCTGATCTTCGTTCCCCCTTACTGCTGATCGTGACTCCTAGATATTTGAATTTTTCCACTTCCTCAAATTCATATTCCCCATTTTTTATCATTTTGTTTTCACACTGCTTACCAACTCTCATTATTTTTGTTTTGTTTCTATTTATTCTTAATCCCATTTTTCCCCTTCTTTTGTTAATTCTAGTAGCATTTGTTTCATGATATTCCTTCTTTTCGTTACTATCACTATGTCGTCTGCATATGCGACTATCTGCCCCCCCTGCTCGTTCTTAAATTTCCCTTGTTCACATTTCTAAGAACATGCTCCAGAGCCAAATTAAATAGTGTTGTTGATAGATCGTCACCCTGTCTTACGCCTCTATTAGATACAAAGCCCTCCGTTTCTCCTTCACCTGTAAGTATCTTCACTTTTGACTTCTTCATAGTCATTGCAATAAATTAATCTTCTCAACTTATTTTCTATCCCCTGTTCCTTCCGTCCTTTCATCAGTTCACTTCGTCTTACTGAATCAAATGTTTCTTGGAAATCTATAAATAGCATTTCTATTTCCATTTTGTATCAAACTATTACATCCAGCTTAATTATGTCAAAATGTTTGGAAGGTAAATGTGTTATTTTAAGACCAACCCTAGTTTTTCGAAAAAAGTTCAATGCAAGTGATCTAGCTGTGAGATTTTTTTTGCAACATATCGATTTGAAGCTTAAGAGTGCGTTCGAAATTACTATGATGGGCGTCACAACGAGTGCACACCAGCCGTTCAAAAATGAATTATCATATGCTCTGGTTGACTTTCACACTAGTTCGAAAATACCCGGGGTGTCACCCAGAGTGCACTCTTTTTTAACCAACTCTTCTGCTTGGTAAATTTCACTCCTGTCATTCCTTGTCAGTTTTCTGTTGAGTTGTTTACTTTTAAGTTGCTTTCACCACTTGCATTTGCACACTTATTCATTTTTCGTGAATGGCGAACTTGAAATTCCAGTTATTTATGATGAAAATGACGAAATATCTATGTTAGGTTATAATTATACACCAGTTCGTTCGAAAACCCACCGATAAGATTCACTCTATTGACCACGTGACCATATACCTACTCTCACCCCTTTGGGTAAAGTTTAACTATTCTTCTAACGCACTCTAACAGTTATGAAAATCAATCAACCGAATTGAAAGTTTTTCCAAACTGAAGAAACTTCCATAAGACACATTATATTAGAGATCGAATTCAGACTGAGTGAAGTAACTACACAATTCATCCAATTCACTTTATCTTTTGTCGTCCAAGCTTTTGCAGTTTTTCAACACCAAGATTCCGTTTCGTAATAAGGGAAAATAACTTTGGAGAAATGTATGTACCAAAAGTATGGGTGAGTTATGCTAGCAACCGGCACCGGCAGTCAGGACAGCGAGCGTAATATATGGAGACAAAGTGTAGACGGAATAGCATCTGATCTGTGCTTTGTCTTTACCGTCATGCTTTGCACGATTATTCTTACGACAAACCGAATGTAGTAAGTGACTATTGGCTTTTATAACCGTTAGACGAAAGTGTTGAGAAGATGATAGATAAAAATAATAATGGGATAGTTTCATGGGTATTAATTAACAACTGAATTCATATCAGAAGGGTTAAGAATAACATATGAAATTTAGTTATAAAATTTTTTTCTGATTTAAATAAACCGCTTTAATTAAACCAATGACAGAAGCCCTTGTTGCCAGATTCAAAGTACGTTCTGTTGTCAATTCCTACTCGACTATCCAAGTTGATTGGGACAAAGTGAAAGTCGACTAGAAGAATTTGACAGTTGTCAATTTGTATCATCCACGTTCAGTTTTCATAGTATAAAGTGTACTTCTGTTTATTAACCTTTTAAAAGACAAAACTAATAAGAAACACTACCATAAATACTTTAATAAAATCCGGAAATAAATAAACACACAAAACAATAAACCACATAAACAAAACATTTGTAGGTTGTGGCATTTGTTATTGTTTCAGGAGGCACTCAATAATATCTCCTAAAAATAAGAAGAATAACCGATCCGAAACTAAATCTCTTGGACGGTCTTTATCCTGTTAGACTTGTTAGAGGCACACCTCAAGAACACTTTTATTCTCGTTTTAATAGCAGTAGTTTACTTCGTCGTCGCTCAATGCATTCAGTTATGTTTTTATATAAAATTGTTAATTATATTTTTAAATGTGATATTATTGTATCGCTACTAAATTTCAGAGTTCGTAGAACAAATTCTAGAACCAATAGCCTTTTCTATGAATTACCACATAAGACACACGCTCACAAATTTTCAGCATTAAACCAACTTATCATTGAATACTCCTCGATTGAGTCAAACATAGATATTTTCTGCACAAATAATAGACAAATAAAACGAATCTTTCTCCGGGGTAATTCATAGGAAAGATTTCACTTCGCATATAATGTTTGTGTAAGTCTCTTTTTGTGAGTGCTTAGCTGTATATGAGTGCTTACTTTTTTTCCCTACTGCATTGTATTATTTTTTTTCTCACCTGTCATTATTATCCTGTGTTTGTCCTTATCCGGTAATTGGGCTTGCCCGAGGATATTGTAATTAAATAAATAAATAAATAAAATAAATAAATCGAGTTTCGAATTCTTCGGAATTCTAGGGTATATCACATGTTTTTCAAACAACTTAACCTACATAGAGAACATTTAATTTTCTTTAAATAAGTTATACTATACAAATCGCTACTGACTTTTATTTATTAATAAATAAATTAAGTGTCGTGGACAAAGTATAGTATTCTACTCGCAATTAATGGCCATAATTCACTTGGGTGACTTGCGCCCCTCGCCTGCGGCTCGTGACGCAAACGTCACCCATCGTGAATTATGGCTATCATAAATTGCTCGTTTAATAATATACTATTATATCATCGTCACATTTTATTTTCTACTTTGAAAGCGTCATGTCGTAAACTACAGCTTAAAATATATATTTCCAAATTTCTTTGACTACGCGAGAGTTACCTTTATTAATAAGAGGCACCCGATTATGGAAGAATCATTTGAAACAGCACGTTTCGACAGTACTTTGCGTTTCTGTTTAACAGATGTAAAAGAAAGAAGATAACTAGTCTACTTATAAAGTTTTCCCTCCTGACAACAGCACAAAATCTCCTCGTTTGTCATTGGCTCTAGCCTACCACAGTCTACCACAGGAATTCAATTTTCAATATATTTTTTTAATTTTTATTTGAAATCGTGAAGTGGCGTCATTAGTTGCAAATACTTAGTTGACACCATCTTGTGACATTTTCATTGAAATTCATGAAACGAGCCCATTGAGCTTCTACTATTTATTTTCCAAATACATTGTTAAATTTAATTAAATACAGAGCAGTGTATCTTAACTTTTTAATTATCATACAATTCTTCTTGTTTACTCAAAATCGCATTTGCCTCAAAAGTAATCATTTGAAAAGACGCTTTCTTTTCCCTTCATCCACTAGTTAGTCTCTCCACTTTTTGAAATCGTGTTATAATTATACCTCAATCTAATTTAAAGGTTAATAAATCTCGTGTTGCTCGAAACTCTCTTCACATAAATCTGTGTAAGTAAATGAATTTCCAGTAATTTGGCTTTCATTAGTTCCACTACAGTCCAAGTTCTTCGTATATTTCTTTATTTTTCCTGTCACGCTCTTTCACTTAGTTCTAAGTTATTCCATGCTACATGCATTTTAAACTAAATACGGGCGAATGTCTTACCGTCAGAAGTTAAATCGATATTCTGTTTTTGTCTTTTTTGTAAACTTATCCCAAAAATACTGTCTAATTAAATTAAATTTTCCCTCAACACTTTTGAGAGGGTGGGGCATGAAGTAATGAATTTCAAATTAAGCATGATCTTATACTAATTTTGAAAATCTTTTACTATGTAAACATGCTTGGGAAGAGGGGCATAAAATTCAATGGGATTCGACAAAAATAATATTGAAAGAGCCCAATAATAAACGACGGAGAATCAAAGAAAGTGCTTTAATACAACTGAATTCAGATAAATGTGTAGCTAGTATTTCAGCCGAATGTAGTCAAATTTGGTTACCAATATTAGAAAGAGAAATTTCCAATAATCAATTACCTGCGTTTTCAGGATAGCATCATAAGTTTTTATCCAGGTTTACTTATTATTTATTATTGGAATAGTTGTTAATCGATACACACTTCAATACACAAAATAACCAAACTGAGTTACACATATTTTGAAAACAAAAATATTCACACACAAAAAAGTAACCACAATTCCCAAAATAAGCGAAAAAAAGCGCTATCCCAATAAAAACCGTTCCTGGAACGTGCCCTTCACTGGATTCCATTTCTAGTAGACTATCATATCGTTAGAATGTCATAAAATGAAATATTTTATTTCTTATTTTACCAGAGATGTGATCTACTATGAATGGACCTCAATAAAATTTGACAACAAAGTTTTGTAGTCTTAAACTTCAAAATATTATTGATTGTCTAGTTGTCATATTTTTTTCGTTGTGTCAGATAGGGACAAAACATTATTTTATTACTAGTTAATCTTCACAACGGTAGCTGGAACGCTACCGAAACGTCGAAATGAAAAATAAAAAACATTATTGTGGTTTGATTCCCAAAAAATAAGTAAAAAAAGAATAAGTAATGCCACAAGAAACTTACAGAAGATATGAGAAATAGAGCTGTAATGTTTTTCTTATTTATTTGAACTTTTTTTACCGTGGGATGAAATTATACGCTCACTATGGCTAATGACTATTGATTTATTGAAGAGATACTTACACACTATATTAAACTTAATTTATATACACACTACTTAATGTCTACTAATTTATCCACACTCGGTATAATAATTGTCCCAATTTATATTCAGCACTATTTATTTTCACTATCTGTTCACTCAATGTATACTGAAACTGTTCACCGATTCACTGTATACTGAACAACTCCTCGACTCACTCGAAAACCCGCGTATATATAGTCCTTCGCAACTCTAGACCCTTCTTGAATTCACGAATTAGAACATTCGGGAATAAACCATTGGATAGATTTGTATGGAACCTTCTAAATCACTGGGTTCGTAACAGAGCCTTCAGAGTGGAGCAAGAAGGGTTCAAAGCAGGAGTACCACATGTCATAGTACTGTATTTGATAAAGTGACTCTAGATAAAGATCATGAAGAAGCAGTGAGTGTTATACATAGTAATTAGACCAAGCGATGTCGTATCAAATCTGTTAAATCATGATTGTTGATTTAATATTTGTTTGCAAACAACAAACTTTCTATTATTGTTTTGATAATTTGGAAATTATGCCTTCAGGTAAAGTTTCAAAATCAACTCAACGAATTTTCGTTATTTCAACACTACGTCAGAAAGTTCAGTTGATGTAAAATCTCTATTTTACTCCCAGTCGAATAAGTGAATCCAATAAAGACTTAGTTTAATAAATTTCAAACTTTTTTAATGAAACTCTAATTAAAAATACATCGAACAGATTGAAAATCACGAATGTCGCTTGAAGTTTGGTTTGTTATTGAATAGAATCGACGGGTAAATGCAAACTAACAAAGTTTCGATAACTTCGCCTGCTGTTTCATTGTATTAAACTGCACTTACAACATTTTATCGATTTATTGCCCAAACTTTGAATTGTTCTCACGTATATTATACAATTCGACGGTTTAAGTATTTTTTTTTTATTTTGATAAAACAAGAGGTTCATTCTCGTCTCGTATTTAGTTCACCAAATAGAAAATCTTTGGTCTACGACAGTTTGTTCGCATATTATTGTTTGCCTCTCCAGCCAAGGCTTAATAACATTCTAGCTCTGACCTTGATATGATACGTAGACTCAAGGCTTTGACCGCTATTCATGTTCAGATATTTGCAGCTTCTTCGCGCATACAACTGCAACTTCTTAACTTCTAGTGGGTGTTTCTTACGTGAAACGGAGTCTATCATTCAAAGTTTGTGACAAGGTATTACACTAATATATGTTAATTCCGTAGTAGCTTGAAATTAAGCATGTCACATTGTACCATATAAATTCCACTCATTTGGATATAATCGAGACGAAGTAACATTTATCATTGTCTTTAAGTTGTTTCACATGGAAAAATACTATTACAAATAGCTCATTTACCGATGTACAAATTATGCTAAACCTCGTGCACGAACTAACCCTAGAAGGAAAAAATAACCGACAAACATTCTTCTAACTTCCAAGAGTAATTATTCATCTAGGAGCACGCAATAAGGAACTGGCATTGGCGTAGCCACTGGTATAAAATGTAATTGTTACAGTTCAAAATTATTTTTGTCTGTTTATTATGATCAGATGAGACTGCACTGATAGTTTTGACACTTATCTTTCGCCTGAATGCACATCTCAAAAGATCAAACTCATGGGGAGCAAACACAAATAGATTAGGTGGAGTGGAAGAAGAAAACTACATTCGATATTTTGAAGAATGCATACCCAGGATGCGTATTTCCATAGCATACTACTGTGCAGAGCAGGCCGTTGTATGTACCGTAGTACACTATGTACACTCCGCGTCATATAAAACTGGTACACTTTTTTTCCCTATGTAAACCAAACTTAACTAATCAAAATGACAAACAGACACATGTATCAAATTTGACAAAACGCATTATCCACGATGCCAGCACATTTAAGTGAATTCGATAAAATGCGAATCATTTCTAAAATAGAGGATGGTTGGTCCATTAGACGACTTGCACAAGAGTTAAATAGAAGTAGAACCACGATTCAAAACATTAAAAAAAGGTGGGATAACGATCAAACTGTTAGCAGAAAAAGAGGAACTAGAAGACCATTTATAACTACAGCGGAGCAAGACGAAGCATTAACTGATTATTTGAGGGAAAATCCATTCCATACTGCAAGACATGCAAAAGTTGCAGTAAACTTCAATGCTTCAATAACAACCGCATTAAGAAGAATTAGGAAAACTAATTTAAAGAATTGTGCAGCCGCCCGGAAATACAAACTAAATGAAGAACATAAGCAAGGTAGAATAATATTTGCCTTAAATTATGTTTTAAACGATACATTACATTTTTGGGGCAGGGTAATTTTTTCCGATGAAAAAGTATTCCAATCACATAATGACGGCCATATTAGAGTTTAAAGACCTCCTCGAAGTAGGTTTAATGAAAATTATATTTCTTCTAATGATAAGTCTGGACGATTTTCTGTAAATGTTTGGGCTTGGATGTATAGAGGAGGTTTAGGAATGTGCTGGAGAATCGAAGGAAGATTAAATGCGAGGAATTATTTGGATATTTTAGATGGAGTGATGTTACCATCGGTTAGAGAAATCTTCCCCAATGATTATTTTATTTTTCAGCATGATAATTGCTCAGTGCACACTGCTGGCAGCGTACGCAATTATATTGCTGAAAATAACATTGAAACGCTACCATGGGTCGCTAAAAGTCCAGACCTTAATCCAATAGAAAATGTTTGGGGGCTTATGGTAATAAAATTAAAAAATTTAAATACAATTCCACGAAACAAAGAGCACTTATGGACACTAATAGAAGAAACCTGGGAAAGCTTGAGAGAAGATGAACATTTAACATTAAATTTAACTGACTCAATGCCTACAAGATTACAAGAACTTATCAATAATAATGGGTGTATGACACGTTATTAATTATTGAATGTAAACTTTCATGGCTTTCATGCTACCATGGTCTATGATCTATTTGTTACCTAGTTCATTTATTTGAAATGTTTTAATTCTGAATTACGTGGATCTCGTATCCAAATCTAAAACTGTAAACTTTTCTATTGAAATTTTGTAGTTATTTTTGAAATTTTATGGCTACAAATGCACAATTGTTTGAATCAGGTTTTCTAATTTTTCTCGTTTCTGTTGTTACTGAAGCATTAGTTTTCTGTATCTTTTGCATGTCTTGCCGTATTAAAGGGATTTTCGTATAAATAATCAGATAAAGCTATGTTTAGCTCTATTCTAGTTAAAACTGGTCTTCCATTTCCAATTTTTCCTACAACAGTTTGATCCTTGTCTCACCTTTTTTTAAATCAGTCATCTAATTAACCAACCAAATTTTATTTAAAAAAATATTCGAACCTGTACAAATGTAATACTTTTGTATTTATTACAATATCACACTATTTCTAAATTTAAGCTAGTTACTGTTTGTGTATATAAATGATATAATAGATTTTTCTTTTTTCCAATTTGTTTTATTGATTTACAAAATTTAATTTCATCATTACATATACTAACATTTTTGTTGAGCTGGCATCACTGCCCTAGAAATTATACCATAACAGCTGGTTCAGCATTGACAATTTTTAAAAGATCAATTTACACAGCTACAAAAACACTATTTTGGATTATAATAGTTGTACCAGTTTTATATGACGCCGGCTGTACCGTCCTTTGAGGCTACGCCGATGTCTGTATCACAGTAGACATTGTAATGCGGTGTAGCCTCAAAAGACGGTACATAGCGTACTACGGTACAGACAACGGCCTGCTCTGCACAGCAGTATACTATGGAAATATGCAACCAGGACACTGCTAGTTATCTAAACAGAAGCCTGTAGATAAGTAGCGATAGAATCCTAGTAGAAGAATGATTGCGCCACCATATTAAAGACATTACGTAGTATAATTTCGATATGTTTTGAGCACGCAAATGTTTTGCAAACATCTGCACCTTACAGCTGACGAGACATTTTTACTAACCAGTTTTGCAGCTATAGTCGAATGCAGTCTTACCAAATGACATGGTAACAGATTTCAATTTAAAAAAAAAATTAAATTCTGGTTACAAAAGACAGAAAGACACATTATACATGCCTATATTGATTTTTAGACCAACCTCTTCTGTCTGATGTTTTAAATTTTTGTATTCTTGAATTTTGAATTTTATATTTATCAAAATTGGCCAGTACAGTATGTTGTATCTATGCTGATCACCACGCACAAACCATTAAGTTGGTTTCTGTGGTTTCATTTATTTCCGTTCTCTTTTTTTTAACATCGTATAAAACTGTAATGTTTTCGTAATGTTTTCCGGTATTTTACATCCTCAACCAAAAAAAATTGTACTTAATTATTTCGAGAAGGAAACATCTACCATCATTATTTTCTCCGAATATATTTGTAATCTTACATTTTGGTAGCCTCTGTGTCTACTGATTTGATACATATGGTTAGTGACCTTTGAACCCGCAAGTTAAGAGTGCTTTTGACTATATCCACTCAAATAATCATCTATTTTGCGTGATTATGTCAAACCACGTCTATGAAAATCAAATCTATTCTACGGAGGCAACAACAAAATATATTAGGTTGCGAATGAATCACTCAACTACTTGCCAAATTGTATTAATGAAATTGTGTAATGCAATAAATTCCATTTTCCTGGGGAACTTGGCGCTGGAGTAATACTCTGACTCGCTGAAATACGTACACTTATCTTATGATGTTGGGGATATATTGCCTGGCTGTGTGGAATAACTAGGAAGTAAGTCAATTTCGTTGCTAAATTGGATAGGTATCTGGTATATACTGGGGTAAATTAAAGGGCAAAACTCGAATTAGCTTCTATGCTCAAGACAATCATACATAATTTAAAATGATAGAATATTTACATTTAGGAATACTTGATATCTTATTAATTTATTATCAGATATAAACGGTTATTCCTATTTTCGCTGGTCACGAAAGGGGGATTCTTGAAGATAAATAAAATAAAGTCACATCTTCATAATTATATAACAATGTTTTACTTCAATTCCACCTTAAATTCTGTAAGTAACATATAATTTTTGTAAATGTTCGAAATATACTGAAATTGTGTCAGTAACCAGTAAAAATAAATGTTTCTACACATAATTTATTCCAGTAAATAAAGGAAAAAAGTTAACATAAACTACGCCCTATATTCATCTTCCGGTTGGAAGTTGCATTTGGTACCTCATTAAACATGAGACAAAGTTCTGCATGAAAACGCGTGCGATGGCGGAGAAAATGGCCCCAAAAGACCAGAAAAATAGGTTTTTAGTTAATATCTCCTAAAATATGGCAGTTTGAGATTTTTGGTTACGATAAAAATTAAAGTTCAGTTAATTTTCTACAAAAATGGTCCCCATGATTTTTCTCGAAAATTTGACCGGTTTCGAGAAAAACGGCACCAAGCGCACCTCGAATAATGAGCTTCTGTGCTGTATGCCGGAGATCACAGCGGGGGGACAAATTATTCAATAACTTTGTGAAAAATGCATATTTTCTCATGATTCGAAATTTAGGTGAAAGGGGAATTCTGCTGCTATCATACCCTGTGAATTGAGTAACGTTTGACTCTTTTGGCCCTATCGGAACACGGGTCAAACTTTCTGCTCCCCGGCAATTTTGACTTCGCCAGGAATTTGTTCCTATTTTTTTTGTATTTACTCAAAATTTTCTTGATTATGGGTCCTCATAAGGTCCTTTGTCATCCCTGAAATTTGTATACCCTAATTTTTTTTTAATTTTCATTTAATCGTTGTTCATTGAATCCCAAATTTTTGCTGTTTTTGGAGCGCTGGGAAATTTTGTGAACAACCATCAATTAAAAATTTATACATAATCCGATTGGTCTCTATGATACATCATTTGGGAGCTAAGAGTGTCTACCTTTCGATTGTGTAATTACTTTTTTTGACGAAGTCGTCCATTTTTCAATAAAATTAGAAAACGCGGGCTCAAGGAAAAAACGCACTTTTTTTTTGGTGGTTTTTTTCTCCCTGCTCTTTATTTCCAACATTTTAACACCTTAACTAGTGTAATGGGGGAATTCCCACCTTTCCATCGATGTATATAAGTCATACCTTTGTTACTCCGGGGAAAAACCAGTATATCTAAATGTATACGCTATAATTTATTACTTTCGTTCCTCCGTCGTTCGCCGCGCGTGTGCTCTACGTGGCGCTCGTGTCGTCTGCTCATCTATTTGTGGTTCGTGTGAGTCACGCCAGTGTTCGAATTATAAAGACAGCGATAATATGTAATCCCAAGAGGTAGAATTAGAGGAAACTGTAGACTCAGAAGAAGTTGTTGACGGGGTAGAGCTAGAGGGAGCTCTAGACCCAGAAGAAGTTCTTGACCAAGAATCAGATGATGACTGGTGACGAACAGATTTATGTCATAATTGCAATGTATTTTTATATACTTTTTTTATCATTTCACGGACAATCAACTCGCGAATCTCTTGTACTTTTGTTAAAAATTTTCTATGTAATATTTTAGTCTATAATGTATTATTCTTGTATCATTATATTAGTTGTCCCGTTGATAAATAAATAAATAAATAAATAAATATATGTTTTTCCATAATAAATGAAACATGGAGAACGTTTATAACTCGTTATTCCAAAAACCTCAATCAGTCTGGTTGCAAAAAAATTTGCGGAGAATTTGCAAGAAATTGTTGCTGAGTATTATGGGTAAATATTCTTCACTCTTGAGGCATTTTCAGTTTTCCTTACCAAGTTACTTCAGTTTTTTGCCACATGTGCAAAGCTGATTGTTGCTAGATTCAGGTCCACTGGTGAGGTCCATCTCGCTAGAATTAATCTTATTGCCCGTTTTCCTAATAAGTATATCTTGAGGCCTCATCTGAGAGGAAAACAAGATCCTCGGAAACATAAATATCCATCAAAAGTGTCTGGTCACAGGGTTTCTCATTTATGGCACCGAGGATTTTCCCAATCTGTAAAATGTTGTGGCGCCATATACTATTGTTTCCACAATTCAAAACATTGAAAATAATGGATTTCCAACACCCCCCAGCTCAAATTTTGTACAAAACTTGCATATTTCACAAGTCTCAAAATTTCCGGTATTTCAACCCGATTTTTTCGCAGAAAATATTTATGTTGCGAAAAAAATCATAGAGACCATTTTTGGAGAAAATGACCTGAACTTCAATTTTTATCTGAACCGAAAATCTCCAACTTCCATATTTTAGGAGATATTGACTGAAAACCTATTTTTCTGGTCTTTTGGGGCCATTTTCTCCGCCCTCGCACGCGTTTTCATGCAGAACTTTGTCTCATGTTTAATGAGGTACCAAATGCAACTTCCAACCGGAAGATGAAAATAGGGCGTAATTTATGTTAACTTTGCCTTTTTTTCCTCCTTCATTTACTGGACTAATTGGGCAAGTAGGGCAAACCACTAACAATAACAAGAAAATTTCGTTTGGTTAATATCTTTCCTTCTGACTGCAGCAATAACTTCCTACTTCTCATACTCCATTTAACAAAATAATCACATTTAGGAGAACTAGTTATTATTGTGTGTACAGTATAGTTTTTATAAAATTTCACAACACAAATATAGATACAATAATTATCAGATGCTTCAACTGGACACCGTTCATTTCTTGACAGTCTTCGACTAAGTTGTATAAAAAATGTCGGTGAATACGATGAAAATTAATTTCATTGTTGAATTTCGGAAAATCTATTTCCTTCTTGCGAACTGTTGTCACCCAAAACCAACAAATTTCCCCACTTATACATACCTGATAAAAACACTGATAAACCCCCGATTTGGTTAAATGTATATTTCAGAAGGTATATATAGAAAATAAGCACGTACACGGCGGGCATTTATTTTGTGAAACGTCAGCTCGTGATAATTACCAGGTTATAACCGCCTCCCGACGACTAACGTAAAAATAGTGAATGGTGTTTTCCACTAAACAAAACTCTCTTTAAATTTATGGTTATAGGAGAATATCCTTCCTTTTTGAATGTTATCGCGTGCCCAGTATCAGTACGGGAGTCGTATATAGATATTTATAAGGGAACAAAATATTAGAGATATGTTACTGTTGATGTTTCAATTTATCTATATTTGGAAAAAAAATTACACTTTGATTGTGCCACGTGAAATATAAAGGTTATACTAAATCAAGAGGGTTACAATTACAGCAATATATTCAATAAAATTACAACCTCATACTCAAACCTGGTTGCTATACAAAAAGCTTCTTTTTTTTACCACCTCAGCCTCCTGGGCTTATTGTGTATCCTCCTAGTGCTCTGACTACAGCCTATCCAGCCAATCTGTTCCCTGTATTAGCTCATACAGTTTCTTTGCTGGTTGGTTGTAAAAGTCTTCTGAAGTCATTTGGGGTCTACCATACAGTTTCTGCCTTCTGTGGTCCAGCGACTCACAGTTGCATAGTATATGCAGAGCTGTTTCGGTATCCTTTTTGCATCTTCTGCATGTAAGGTCTCCGTTATACAGCCCTGTTTTGTTCAGGTACTCCTTTGTGGGAAAGTGTCTCGTATAAGTAGCCCCGTTATGGTGTGAAAAGCTAAGAAAGTTTTGATCTTTCAGTTCCGTTTGGGCTTGGCTTTATATTGAACCATTGTCTCAGAGGTTAGTAGTGCCAATAAGCCAGCCATGTGCCAATGAAAACCGTTGAAATATCGGTCTCCTTCAAAGAAAACCAATGAACACGAAGAGTGAGGACGTGCCAACCATTGGCTACTCGCGGCTTTACTTGTGAATGAGACTATCTACCAGTTAGCACGTGCGTGAATTGTAACAATGTAAAAAAATTATCCATCGTAATACACATTATATTTTGTATTCTTTATCAACAAAGGACTTCCTTCTAAATACAAAAAGTTGGAATACATGTGTATTTTCTCGTTTTACATAAAAAAAAGAACATTTTAGAAAATTCAAATTCAAAACTTCCATATTTCATTCATGCAATTCGAAAGGAGTTTATGTGTTTTCAATTGTTGGGCCGTTGCTAGGCAATTTTTTGTTAATGTTAATATTGTCAATATCAACGTTGACAATTTTAAAGTCTTAATTATGGTTTTAAGTGCTGAAGATTGTAAAGCAGTAGCTCTTGTGGAAGATGGCCAAAGAGATGTGGCTCGATTACTCAATGTTAGTCGTTCTACCATTCAAAGGGTGTTACAACGTTTTGGGGATACTGGAAGCAACACATAAAGGCCTGGTAGTGGTAGAATACGGGTAACTACCGCTCGAGATGACAGATTTATTGTACTAAATTCTCTAAGGGATCGTCATTTTACTTCAGTACAGACAAGAAATCGACTTCTGGAGGTTCGTGGTAAAAATGTGAGTAAATGGACAGTTCGCCGAAGATTACATGAGGTTGGGTTAAAAGCTTTTAGGCCAGCAGCTGGGCCTAAGTTACTTCCACGTCACCGGGTAGCGAGATTGCACTTTGCTCGTGATCATAGCAATTGGGATCTTATGCAATGGAGTAATAAACTCTTTACCGATGAGTCCAGGTTCTCGCTACATTCACCAGACGAACGAAAACGAGTATGGAGACGAAATGGGGAACGATTCCAAGAAGAATGTGCTTTTAGCCCGTGGCTGAGTCATAACGGAGGTTCCGTAATGGTATGGGCAGGCATATCAAGTGAAGCCTCTACGGAATTAGTGTTTATCAATGGGGGCTCACTGACTGCACAACGGTATATTGAGAACGTTTTGGCATATCAGGTGGATCCATTCGTTCCATTTATTGGCGATAACTTTATCCTGATGCAGTACAACGCTAGACCTCATTCAGCGAGATGCGTCAGTGAATACTTGACAGAAGTTGGCATTGAAAAAATGAACTGGCCAGCATGTTCTCCGGACGCAAATCCTATAGAACATGAGTGGGACATGTTAGGCAGACGTGTTAGAAGTCGTGCTATAGCACCAACCACACTAAATGAGCTTCGTGTAGCTCTCAAGAAGAATGGGAGAATATTCCTCAGAATGCAGTTCGTGAGCTCATTAGGGGGATGCCACGCCGTATGCAAGCAATAATTAGGTCTAGAGGATGAAATACCAAATATTAGAGTCTATTTTATGTGTTAAATTTTGTTTTCTGTACCTCTAAAGTTTGCTGTTCTTAACATAAATTTTACTACGTATACATATATTTTTCCCTTATTTATGTCATTGTTTATTAAGTTTAGTTTAAGTAACATATTCTTGTCTTTTTATACCAGGAGGAAGTCCTTTGTTGGTAAAATATAAAAAGCGTAAACCAAAAGCCAAAATAATAAACAAATATAGCCGATTTTGAGAAAAAAATAGGGGGCCCGTTTTTTTGCACCTGAGTGTATGTATTTTCATTTTGCCCCGATCTCTTTTATCTGCGTTATATTATTTACTCTATAATTACCTACTACAATCTCCGTATTTTATTGTATTATATTGAGATTATGACAGGAAGACAATCGGTAATTATTTACCACCATTCATGAGAATTTAGTGGTTCATTTCACAATAATATCCGATTTATTTTTCAGACACCCAGCAATAATCGTTTTTCACTTTTTATAAAACAACATAATGAACCTGCAAACAATGACTCAACGTCCTCTTTTCTGAAGAGGTGGATTTATAAGCCCTTTTTCATTTTTTTTCAGTCCATATTCACACAATGGATTTGATGATGAAGGGCTCATATTTCACTTCAATATTTATTAGATATCTGGCAAGACGGAGATTATTTTTTTTTTGAAGTCTATTTAGTTTATTCGGTAGTCAAATGATTTACGAAGCTCCATCACTTGAATAAGTTACCTTCAACTGCATTTTAAGAATTAATAGTTTGTATACTGAGCGTACCAAAATTTTTATTACTGTCAAAATAACAAATTTTAAATTTTTAAAATCTTTCCATCGTAGTATCATGTCATGGGTAACTAGATATCAGCAAATAATTGAGTATTAAAAAACAAATTTAAAATTTCTCGAGAACTATCAGAGTTAGATATAGGCAACCCTAATACCAACTGAGAGGTAATAAATTCCCACGTTCAACAGACCCAACAGATTCTGGGTGTTCCATTTAAATTAAGCCAGAAATTCATGTATTAAATGGTTAGTGTTATACTGTCATATTAAAAACACCCTGTATATGATAGCATACCAGTAAATATTGGGAACAGAATGTTAAAAGCTTCTAGTGAGATGGTGTGAAGCAAATGTGGTCATTCGTTTTTATTTTGAAGTTATTGCATTTTTTCGGAGGGTCTACAAATTATGTTAAATCGATTTATCCTGGAAACTGAACTAGATAGGTATAGGAAAATGTTAATGAACTTACATTATTTTCAATAGTGCAATTCAAAAATGTGATAAAACACAGGGTGTTCCATTCAAAGGAACCTAACTTTGATACGGCACGCTTTTTTGGAGCACCCTGTATATTCCAAAATATTTTTAAATTATAGTCCTAAGTAATCTACTCAATTCTACGTCTTATTTTTTCTAATTTTATTTGCCGTTAAGACGCCAGAGAATAGTTCGTTCATAGTGCCCCACCCTGTATCTAGACATTCACCAGATTTCGGTCTTTCACGGTAACATAATATATACAATGAGGATGAAGTAAATGAGGTAGAAGATATATTTCGAACAAGTTAAAAATTTCCCTTAATTTTTTTTTTCATTTTAATTTTCAACAATGAAAAAGCTAATTACTTTTACCAAAGGCGGTTAATAGACGTCTTCCTTTGATTTAAAGAGAAAAAGAGATATCTCTTAATTATATCTTCTTTTTCCTTTCCTTTGTAAATAACCGGTTTTTTTTCACTTATTTAGGAACATTTTCAAGCAAAGAATAACGACGGTGTTTCTTTGAGTGTATTTGTTTAAAAACACGCTTTATGCCTTTGTGAGGCAATTTTTTGTGAGATCGAGAATTATTCAATGTTTTATTGAAGCTCGAAAACCGGGTTTCCCTTTTTGCCCTTTGTTCCAATCGAAAAATAATTGCTAAAAGAAGCCATGAAGGCGAACAATCTTGCAGTCGTGACAAATGATGAGATGCAAACAACATTAGAAAGAACTTTCAAACAGTTTGTCAATCGTCGAACTAGGAGTTATTTTATTGAATTTATTCAGATCAAAAAAAATAAAGTCGAAAGTTTTTGTCATTTAATCGGGGATTACAATATAACAACAGTTGATAATTTGACAAAGGATAAAAGGAGAAGAAGAAAAAGATGATACTTGCTTTACAATAACGTAAATAATTACTAATACTTCCTTGACCTACTTCCGAATTTCTCGCAGGACTTTTCATACTCTTGACGTATATTATAACTGAACTTTTGCGGTTTTGAAACACACAATCCAACTTCTGTAAGTTCACTAAGCCAGCTTTCGCAGACTGTTGTGTTTAGATTATTTTTTTGAAATGAAAATTTCAAACAATCGAAAAATCGTCTCTTTCATTTGTTGTAATCGTGTTTGTGCGTTGGAAACCTTCATTTTCAATTCCATTCGAAAGCTTCATGGACAGCGGTTGAATTCATCAGTTGTCAAATATGTAACCCCTGTATTTATGACACACGTTTGCTTTTTACGATCGGTTTTCGGCTAGCTTTTAGCAACGCTGTATGAAAGAGCGTACAAAGATTATAAGACAATTATATACAAAGGTGTAACAAAAAGAAGACGTGAAAGAATTGAAAAGATTCAGGTAAAAAAATCCCTACTTCACGGCATTTGCACAGACCTTACATTTCCACGTCTTTTCCTACCTTTCTTACAACTCTACTTTGCGAAAGGGAGAAAAAAGCACGAATTCTTTTCAAGAAGGACACTGTCTTGGTAGAGGCAAATATTAGCTGAGAACAATTGGATATAATTTCCTAAAATTAAAATTCATGAAAAGCGCATTGTAATAAGATAACCATTTCAAGAGATACATTAAACTATAATAAGCTAGGAAATTAATTAGAAATGTTTACTGCTCACTATTATATCCTTACAAAATCTACCCACGAATCTAGAGTGGTTTTGTTGGAAAATAATACAATCCATCATAAATATTCAATGGATTTTTGAGCATGCAAGTTTCTTCAAATTACCCCAGAGAAAATAATCATGGGTTTATAGGTCTGATGATCGTTGGTTGAAAAGGAAATGTATTATTGAAAAATAATTAGGTGAAGCTGCCTATAATTTCTATTTTTACGTTTAACACAACTTAAACCTTAACCACTCTGAATCATGACGTTGTGTTGAGGGATTTTTGGTAGGATTTTTGGTGTCCAGCATATTAGATCATGAAATATCTTATATCCCAGATTACGTATGAAAATAAGGTCTTATTTATTTATATCAATTCTCATAATTATGTATCCTACTTCTGGTGATGCAAAATCTTGTAGTTCCAATACCTAATATAATAAATGTTATAATAATTAATATTACCAGTGGTCCCAATCTAACGATAAACTTAGGGAAGTGAGAAGAACAGTTAAACCATGGAATGCCGTTCCAGAAACCAGGAAAGAACAAGTTTTTCTGACCCGTCTAAGAATAGGTCACACCCGGATTTTCCCATGAACACTTAATGACTAAATCTGAACAATCCCGCTGAGCAGTGTGTCAATGCCTTTTAACAGTCAGGCATGTATTAATAGATTGTCCGCAGTATTCACAGCGAAGAATTGCATTTAACACTCCACCTATTATGTATCACTTGCTAGGAGAAGAGTACAATATGGAAAACTTGGTAGCTTATCTACGTGCTATTCAGTTCTGTATCTGTAGAGTAGGGAGGGTGAGTGTGTAGGCTCACAGCACTTAGGCCACATGTGACCCATTGTACATCCTCCCGAGGAGTTGTCCTCCTAGGTCATTGTCCATCCTGTCCTTCTCAGGAAGGTGGACAGGTCACTAGGAGACATCTCCTTTATATCGGCAGGTGTAGGCCAAGACTCACCGAACACACACTCTCTTATTGAAGATAACTCCGGACACTCGCATAAGACATGCCTCTGTCCCGGAGGACGTCCACAAGACGACATCCGGTGAAAAAGAGAGGGTTCTTGGTCGGCTTAAGGCGCAGAACCCTGATCTGACGGTGGCAAGGTGGTGCACTTTCCACCATGAGGTAAAGGTGAAGACATGCCTGACAGTTTCATCTTCCTGTTCACACATCCTGCATAGGGGTGTGTCCACTAGCCCCATAGTATGGAGGTGTTTCCTCAGTTGACAGTGACCAGTCAGAAATCCTACTGTTGAACGCAGGTTTTTCCTGGTCATCGCCAGATATTTCTTCGGCGCCAGCTTCCCAGGGTAATCCTGGCAAGACTGCATCCTTTGTGCTATTCAGTTTCTACACAAAGTTTAATTTATTACCAAAATTGTTTTTTTTTATATCTTTACTTCAGTAGTACTTAATATTTGAATATTTATTGTTCATTTGGTAGCGCTGATATTCTAAAGGGTTGATGCGCTTTGTTTTTCTTAAATAAAAAAAATAATTAATATTTACTGTAATCAAATTTTAGTTTTAACCTCATTTTGAATTGATCATTTTAATTTTCCTTAAATCATCAACTTATCTCCAAGATATATTCCTCTTATATCTACTACTTCCGTTAACCCTTATATTCAGATTTTCACCAAACATTTGCATTCCCTTGAAAGCGATCTACACCTGATGAAACCATTTTCCACTTCAGACTCCGATCCCACAAATTTTCAATTACGGCCATTTCCTTACTCGGTACTTCTTTATGAAAAAAAATGAGCTTGCGTTACACAGACAGAGAAAACAAAAGTAATAATCATAAGAATAATTTTATGTTTTTGGTAGATGGGTGGATGATTTTTTTGAATATTAGGAATAAAATTAAAACTTTCTATTTCTGACTCTTATGCCTAGAGGGGTTGAAGAATAATAAACTACTTGACTTGAGTAACAATGGAAACTACTAAGCAAACGTCCCCTCTTAGTGTTTCAGTTTCAAGGAGGTTTTTCAATATGTACATGACACTGAAGTTAATTTATTTTTATAACAAATTGTATAAGTTATTACTCCAAGAAAATAAATGTATTTGTTGGCACATCTCAGTGCGAAACTATCACCCAAAACGATTCTTTGTTATGCCGAATGAGAAGAAAAATGTCCCACTAACCTGAGCCAACTCGATCAATAACGTCATTTACCGTAAACTAGGTCTCAAATAAATGAACTTAAATAAATCGTACGAATGATTTCGTTTCGGTGTAATGACTAAGATAAAAGAGACGAATTATTTTTGTTATCCTTTTCGTCTTTTTGTCTGATTTCACTGGGGATTTGAAACAGTATCTGCCGAACGCATTATAAAAAACACTTGTATTTTCGACTTTTTCACTTCTTCAGTTCGTTGTTATCGTTTTTTTCAATTAAATTACTCTTTCCATTGAAACTGAATATAGCAATAGATTTGTTCATCTATGTATGTATGTATGTATTTATTGATATGGAAAATAGTATCAGACATCACATACACCAAACAAGGGTTATTTCAGATAAAAACTGTTTAAAAGCGAAATTTCTCTTATCAATAAACAAAAATAAATCAAACTAGAGAAAACAGTTTGAAATTTATAATGTAACTAGTGAAAAATAAACTAAAAGTTGAATTAAACTTGACAAAATAAAAATAAACAAATCACCTGAAATATAATTATTTGAACTTTAAACTGAACTTTAAACAGAAATCTTGATAACTTCTTTCTAATTTATTAAAATCCTTTTCACATAATTCCAGAATCTTTATAAAAGTTTCTTGGCTAAAATTAATCTAAAAAAAAGAACCTGGAAAATAAAAAAATTTATTAGTTAGGTTATATAATCTGACATAAAAATAGAAAGAGTATATTTATGAACATAGTTAACTAAGAGTGAACTTAGATAAGATAGATGAACTTTCATATTAAAACAAGAACATAAAATCAAACATTCAAGTCAAGTAATAAAAATTGGTAATTATTAAATGAATTTGATTGGTCAGCTGATATAAAAAAAACTAAAAACTAAGAGACACATGGTTGTTGATTAAAAAAAAGAGAATTACGTTGTTATTGATAAGAAACGGGGAAGAAGGCGTCACTTAGCTAAAAGAGATACAGAATTGAAAAGAAAATTTCTTTTCATGTTTTTAAAATAATCAAAATTTCAGTCACAACAAAGTAAAAAGTGAAAATATTTAGTGAAAAAGTGTTACTAACCTTTTACAACAAGTTCCTGTTAAAATTCTGTAGTAAAAATCCACTCAAATTAACGAAACCTTCGAATAAACCATAAATGGAAAGTCTAAGAGGCCATTTATACTGAAAATTCTCCAAGCTGACGACTGAATCTGAGCGAAACAATCCAAATCAAGGACTGACAGGCCCAGAGCGGTCTGAAACATAAAAGGAACTAATTTATTAGAATTTCAAAACGTAGAATATTTGATAAACTATAATTTGAATCATCAACTTACATGTGTGTGGTGATAATTAATATTTGATATTTATCTCTCATCATTGAGGTCGTAGAATCGTCCATTTTGATAAAAACAGATGTTTTCAACCAGTAGCATAAGAATAATTTGTATACTATCCCTTTTACATATTGTCTGCAAAAGGAGTTGTATAACTTGTGTAAGAACTAGATGTTAATTTTCATTAGTATGAATGTTCAGGAGTGAAAGACCATTCAGGTAAGAATTTTAAAAAATGTCTTTGCATATTTACTTTTCAAATCTGTATTAATACGCCTTACAGTAAAAGAATAAATTCAGTCACCCTCTTTGCTAGTTCATCTGCTATTTCATTTCCTTTTATTCCAGTGTGTCCTGGAATCCATAGTATATTGTTCTCGCCCAGTTCATTGAGTTTGTATAGGCATTCCCACACCATATTGGAACTGATTACACAAGAGCTCAGTGCTTTAATGGCTGCTTGACTATCCGACATTATGATAATCTTTTGTCTTCTGTATCCTCTATCAATATTGAACTGGGCGCACTTTCTTATGGCGTGAATTTCCGCTTGAAAGATACTAGGCGTTTTTCCCAAGCTTTCAGAGTGTTTGGTTCCTGGTCCGAACACTCCTATCCCAGCTCCTTCTATTCCTTTTGAGCCGTCTGTGTACCATTGAATGGCATTCTTTCCAAGTTTCCATTTGGATCCCATTCCTTCTTATTGCTTAATTCCGTAGCAAATTTCTCTGAAAAGTTATACTTTTCCATCATACCGTCTTGTGGCATGTCCCAGGTTGTCTGATTTCTAAGAAGTAAGGAAGTGGTACTTTTTAATGATTCCCTCTCTACTTACTCTGCATCTTGTTCTTTCTGCAACATTTAAGTAGAGGGGTGAGGTTGAGAATCACTTCCATGGCTGCCGTTGGGCATGTTGACGTTCATACTTCATGCATTCGTTGTCATTTGGGGCTTTTTTTAGTGTTAAATACAATTTTTATTGCACAAATAATAAAATACTTCCTCAAAAAGTTCCGGGCTCGAAAATTCAACTCGTTAAGTTTCCAGACAAAACTATTGCGGGAAAATCGAAAAATGTATTCGCTCATAAATAAAGTCGTTTTATATTACCCCAGAAAATCTCCCTCGAGTATTTTTAAACTGATCAATTTCCTTCAACTACAAATTTCATCCCAACTTCTTTTTTTTGTTAATTTTGTCCTTGCTAAAAATATTTTATATTAAGCTCGACAAGTTAATGGAATCTTTCAGCTACACATTTGTGTATGTGACATTTTCCTCGCAAAAGTAAAATTACAAGAAGTCACTTGAAGTGACATAAATTCTCAATGATTTTAAAAATTCATGCAAAATAAAATTGAGCATGCGGCATGTAAACATGTACAGGAGGTGGAAGGAAACATTCTTTTTAATATTTAATAGTGTTCAAACAATTACCATCACTTTCTCAGCAATTTCTTTCAAGTAGTGCGGATTAAGTTTCTTAATTGGTTCTGAGATTTTAAACACCGTACCCAAAAGCTCAAAGAGTAGTGTTGAGTTTCTCGGTTAACTTCCAACTTCCCAGGGTATTTCTTTCGGTGTACACGCTCTACAACTGTACAATACAAACTTGATAAACTGGAGGCGTGTTCGAATATCTTGAAGTTATTACAAAGGAGGGAAGTCTCGTATAACTGAATGCCGCTACGGTCTGCTTTGTGCGAGGACTGATTTCCGCGTCAGGATTAGGTAATTCAACATTCCGAATATCTTAAATTCTTTCCTCTTTTAATACGTTAATTGAAAATAGGAGTCTTTAAAGGTTTTTTAACAGGATTTAACTCACTATTAACAATATAATTGGATTTTTACTTTGTAATTTCCAATTAAGATTTAAATCTGAATATTCCTACCTTTAACCAAACCCAAACTTCACACCCTCTCTCATAATCACTTCCTAAACTGGCTTAGAAGTTGACCGTTGTGGCTAGAAGCGTTATTAACGCTATCACTAGTGAAAATTCCGCAGTTTACAACAATTTTAATTCAAAACGTTTAATTTCTTTATAAAAATAATATAATAAAGAGTATAGCAGGAAGTATTTCAACTGTTGGATTAAATGAACTAAAAAGTCTATAAATACATGACAAGTATAGAATAACAGCTATTATAGCATTTTTAAATTCGATTTCAACGGAATTTTTTTGTAAACCTCAACCTAAACTTTGAATTTTAATAAAAATGAAATAATTCACGAAATTATTAATATTATTGAATGCCAGAAGGAGACTAGGTTAACTAGGGGCCGTTTGGAATACTTGTACCGTAGAGAAGACATAAAACAATAATTGAAAGCAGAAATTGCTGAAAATGCGCAGTTCGCCGGCTATACTATACCGCAAGCTTTGGCAAGTTTATATGGTATGTTGACCGGTCTGTGTTGCCGATGAATTGCCGACAATATCTCCACACAGAAAGCATTTATACCTACTCAGTTATATATCCTCAGCAATTTACCGTTTACGATGCCACTTAGTTCACCCTCACTACACCGACTATACAGGAATCACTTTCTTTGTTGCGTGAGGGTGGGGGTGGCAATTTAGGAACAGGAATTAGGAGGCCAAATGAATGAAGTCGTTATGAAGGAGGATCTTCTACTACTTTAATATAATTGTTTTTATTTTTCTATATATACGGAGAATAGTCTCGAGTTCTTTTTGTTGAAACATTTCATTTACTTAGGGATTAAATATTGAGCATATAGTTGAAGTTGAGGATGTTTCAAACTTTTTCTGCTGAAGACCATTTATTCAATGACCCATAATCTTAATAGAATTTGTTTATTGTCTGGGACATTGTTTATAAATAAAAATAAAGGGATTGACCCTAAGACTCAACCTTGGAGTACACTAATATTTCCACATAGTACATAGGAAACAGTATTGTTAGATTTCACTGAATACATCTGAATTTTCACTATATATAGCCTAGTCAAAGTACACATAAAACCTCACAAAAAATACAAAATACTTGAAAATTTAAAATTGAGTATTCAAACATGAGAAAAACTTTACGATGCTAGGCATGCAATTCTCCGGAAAATTTTTGGAACTTCAGTTCTTTACGTCAGGTTATGTTTGAGCGACCATAGATCGCGACGCAAAAGATCTGACCGTTACGTTACGTTACGCTATGTTACGTTGCTTCGTTATGTGCCTTGCTTGCGTGCGTGTGCTCTCTCCTGAGTTCCTCACTCGTTTACGAAGCAGCGATTCATATGCTTCGGCCGGGAATCGAACCCGGGCCGCCCGCGTGGATGACGAGCATTCTACCACTGAACCACCGATGATATATTAAAATTCTATGTAAAGCTGGTATTCGCAGTGATGGTGATCTACTTGAATTTGTTCGGATAAATTTTTACTATTATTTCCATAATTTTTTTTCTCGATTGATCTTTTTTGTTTATTTACAGCATCGGTTGTCAGGACGGTAGGTTGTGTTTACTGGTTTCTAAGTTTAACACGTCTGTAAGTGATTTACTTACCGTTCAGACGTCGAGAAGTAATAAATAGCATAAAAACAATTTCACCAAAATGCAAAATATATTTTAAACTGATCGAGAAGTATAAATGTCACTTTTGACATTTCGTTCATTTCGAATAAATTTAAATTATTTTATTCGGAATTTATTTCAATACGATCGCGCAAAATATTGTATAGGCATCTCGAACGTTAAGGGTAATTACAACGTTTGCATGTAGATTCCTCTCGTAAAATTGTACAAAATGATATGAGGATTAAGAGGTCTAGCACATTTACTTTTAGAAATACAGGGTGTTGACATTTTGAAAACTTGAATGTTTTAATTCTATAACTTTAAAATGGATGGATAAATTGATTTGACATTTGGCAGGTTGTTTTTAAATGTAAAAGGGCATATTTTGATAGAAATAGTAGTTGGTGCAACTAGTAAGGATATGATGGCCATATCGCACGAGGACGAAGTTTGAGCACGACGCCGTATGCGGAGTGCTCAATCGTTCAAGTGCGATATGGACAATCCACACGAGTCGAACAGCATATTTTTTATACGACCCACTTAAGAAAAAATCTAGAAAATAAAAATTTCCATAAACTGTAATATAACTTCAAATTTTGTACGCACTAGTTATCTCTCCTTCAATTTCATGTACTCTGTATAAAATATAAAATCAACTTTTCCTATTTTGGGCACTCTTTGCAATGTACATAAGAAAAATATCACATTCTAAAGCATTCAATACATTCAAAATTGTATTATTAGACTCCGTTAGTAACAAATTATAGTTGATGCATTTTTCATGAGATATATATCTGAATTCGTAACCGAACATCTTCGCAAAACTCCATTTGATCTGGTTTCGTGGTAGATGTCACGTTCAGTATCACATACAGTGAGCAATGGCGTTTCTAGCTCCTTTAAATTCTGTAAACGTTGCTAAATTTTCGTCTGTTTATAGTGATTGTGTCTGGGGGAGTTATTTAAGTAAATGGACACCCCCATTTTACTTCTGCTGAAAACAACAGAAATAATTTCCGGTTTAAATTCAAATCAAAATGTGACGAATACATCATCAAGCAAACTGTTACTGATACTCCTATGATATCCCAGTGGATTATTTTTATTGTTATCAACAAAGAAGTATACAGATGCTTCCAAAACTTCAACAGGCGTAGGATTAGCAGTTATCTTTAACAAAGAAAAGCACGGACTGCGTCTACCAGCAATCTGTAGTTCTTTCCCAGGAGTAAGTCTAGCTGTTCTCCACTCAATAGAGATATTCCTAACCATGAATAAGGATGCGTTGATAATCACCGACTCATTCAGTGTTATAGAAAGTCTCCAATCCATTTATACAAAAAACGCAGTGATGCAGAAAATCAAAACAACACTCTCCCAACTCCAATCCAAAAGCAAAACTACAGAATCTCTCTGGGTGCCATCTCACACAGGTATTAAAGGAAACGAGGAAGCTGACGAAAACTGCCAAAAACTTTTCTACCAACCCCGCTTTGACATTGATAAATATGTAAGACAATCAGGCTTAGAATTGGACACACCAGAATAACCCACCAATACCTGATGTCCAAAGAAGCCATTCCTCTGTGTGATCAGTGCCAGTATGTTAAATCTGTGAAGTATATCATTTCAATGTGTCCTTATCTTAATTATATGCGTAATTTGTGTGGTGTTCCCGACAATATAAAGTCAGCTTTCACGGACAAATTGGATAAAACCTTAAAATCAATATTTATAAGCTGTAGACCTTATTTAAACTGCCAATGACCCAAGTGCTTGATGCAGTGTATGTGAAAATGAGAAAAAAATGAATAAAAGTGGCTAGTCTGCATTTTTTATTACATAGATGCTACGTTCAGACGAAATAAATAAAAACTATGAATACCAATAAATCAAAAAGAGTCCAACGCACTTAATTTTGATTATATGCAAATGGTAATGTCACCAAAAACACTGGCATCAATTTCCATTTATTTTATGTACTTAAACGACGTTTCAGTGTGACCATTGGGACACCGTAAAGTCTACACTTACGGAAAGTTACAAACAGAACAAAATAATATTGACGGACAATGTAGAGAAGGAATTGCCAATAATGACCAACGTATGGGTTGGTCGAAGGAAATCTAATGCGTAAAAATAACTGGAACAATGCTTTTAGGGTTGTGTTACTGTATAGGTAATACAAATTGGTTTATATCTGATAATAATTTGCAGTTTCCTTGTTTTTGTTTGCTTTTATACAATCCAGAAAAAAAAACTAAACTACGAGGATGTATTGATATATAGTTAGCCTAGAACAATTAAATGCATAAACAAAATATTGCGTTACCATAGCAACAAACAATAACTCATTAGACGTTTCAGTGTGATGTATCCGATTAAGAGGAGAATATGTTGAGTCATAAAATATTTTAACACTAAAATTTCGTTTGGTTCTATAGTAGTCTAAGAATTTTTCAATATACATAAATATGTACATATGCTCTCTAGTTATGAGATGTTATCTATTCATTTGCTTGTTTAAACTTAAAGGTTTATTCCTTTATATAGTATTCCTCTTTCCCCACTTTATTGCCTTTTCCTGGTGTCTGATTCTTTTCATTATTAAAAATCGGAATTATACGTCCAAGCTTTTGAAGTCTGTTTTTGAATATATTAATATCAACTTTCTGTATTTTCCGAACTTTTAAATTAAAAGGTAAATATTTTCAAACGACATGAACAGTTTAAACTGCACAGAACAAAGTTCCGACAAATCGTTGTTCTCCAGATATTTATTTCAAGTTCGACCTGCAATACAAACAATTTAATAGAGTTGGAGGAAATTGAATTTCTCTCTATTCTCAATGTAGTGATATATAGTTTTGTTAATGAATAACGCTAGAGGTACCGAGATCTAAACGAAAATAGATATTTTATCTACGACCACCTTTAAAATTAGTCATTTAAGTTAAGAACCAAAAAAATGTGTGAAATCATACATACTCTGAATAACACCCAAAAGTATCTAGTTGCCTTGAATTTAGTCGTTTGTTGTATAAACTTTTGTACTGTCAATAAATTTGACAGAAGTGTCAGACATAGTGGAAAATATTTTCTGTTATACAGGGTGTCCCAAATAAGAGTGACTGATTTTAAACATAAATGCCCAGCTTATTAATCGCTTCAAAGAGATAGGATTTTCACCAGTTTCACTAGTTTATCAAAGAGATTTGTTTAGGCTTGGCTGGCATTTCATCTCATCAACACAGGGTGTTTTACTAATTTTTCTCAAATTCAAAGGGCGGAATATGTATTATTTTAACTGAAATTTTTGATCTCATTCGAAAGAGCAATCGTTCTCCTTTCCAAAAATGTAGTTTTCTATCTTTCGTTTCATTAACAACAAAAATATTCGAGGTTTCATGTAGTGGTACATTAAATTTTTAATTAGTAGTTTCATATGAACGTATTTTGATGCCTAAAATCAACTCATGCTGTGACCGTTTGACGCATAACAAAATATCTTGGATAAACTAATGAAAAGACCATCTCTTTGGAGCAATTAATAAGCTGGGCATTTATGTTTAAAATTAGTCACTCTTATTTGGGACATACTGTATTTAAAATTTTAATAACAACTATTTTAAATGGAAGATCCTCGAAAAGAATGCATTCCTTCGGATTGCACACCATCTGAAATTAGAATTCGTTGTGTATATATTTATTTCTAGAAAATTCATTTTTATGTTTTTTAACCCCTTCAGGGAGCATTTTTTAAACTTTTTTTCATGTAGTCGTAGATAAACTTTGTATGACACTTCTGCGCACTCGCTACGTTCGTGCCTTGCATTTTCGCAACTCGTTTAAAAGTATAACTTCACGCACTTGTATCATAAATAACTATTCTGTCTACATTTTTTTCAAGCACTTAAGATGTAACGGAAAAGTTTAATATTCTCCTGGATATACTTTGTTATCGATCTGATTATATTTTCAACTCTTCAATGATTCAGTTCTCTCGAAAAAAAAAAACGATTTTCATTCCATCATTTTTTCACCTCCTTTTTGTTGACCTACTTTCTTATAAAGTTAGAAGCCGTTTCTATTCAGTTCACCTTTTGAAGTGTCATTATCTTAGCAGACGTAATAGTGATCAAAACTAATTTAAATCAATAATTGCATCTCGTTTGGTAAAACCAGTAAGGCCGTTTCGAGTGTTGGGTATTCCGGAATGAATGTACTTTTAATTTGACGCAAAAGCAGTGGTGTAAATCAGTCTGAAGGGGATTAGACAAGGGTAAGTTGATTTGGCGTATCCCAAGCTAATTGATGGTCAAATCAAAACTTTGTCGGATGGCGAGGGAACTTTGCGGATGCGGTAAGCGATTAAACAATTTTGTCGAAACGTTCAAGATTTATTAGACTGTCTAGGTCTCGATTCAAGCAGGATGTTATAGTTTTTGTCGAACTCTCTATTTAAATAATCCGTCTTTCATTACCTGATTGTCTAGTTTGGTTCAATTTTTTTGAATAATGAATTATTAAGCTTAGAAACACGTAAAATAATTCAATTATCCAGGAATTTAGTCTTGATAAAATCCATCAAGCAGAGTAGAATTTAATCAAATTCCAAATTAAACTAGGTACCTAGAGAATAAGATAATATGCTCTTCACCCGAGAACAATAAGTAGATATGCCAAATAACGCTGGTGAACATCAACAGAAGCAAGTGATAAATTTTCAAAGGAACAAACGCATCGATTTTAAAATCCGCCTCGACTACGCCACGTTATCAAGCAAATAACACATGAAATGTGTGCCTGAATGGCATCAATGGCTTGTAACTAATACAATCTGCACTATCGATGGGATAAATCTAATCAGCCGTGAAACGCTGCGAGACCTATCATTATGAGAAAATCGACTTTTCGGGAAATGATATTGTAAATGCTCGGTGCGGGCGATATTTCAATTTCATTTTCGCTTAATGCTTTATCGCGCGAAACCCGATAATCCACTGTGTCCGCTGTTATATTACATATCATAATTTTTTATTTGTGGGTGTGACTCTTATGGATAAAAATCCGTTCAGCTTAGCAGAGCTGAAAAACGAAAACCTTTTATACGACAAGCCGTTTTTGAGATTTAAATTTTGAAGTTGGATGATTATTTTTTGAAACCATAGGATGTATTGTCAACAGTCAGCATTTTTATGTCAAATAAAAGCGAACGAACAAATCAGTTTATTTGTTTATAAATAACTCTACTCTCGGTGTACGGCTTAGCTACTCCTACAATTGCGAAACTACCTAAACGATACACCCATGCTCAATTCCTCAAGAGATGGGATAGAATCAAAGGATGCAGTCTTGCCAGGATCATCCTGGGCGACTCTGGGAAGCTGAGATACAGATACCTGATCTTGGCTTTGTCTGTGTTGATGCTATTTTGGTTGAATTGTCCTTCTAGCTGCGTATACCAAGTTTCGGGTTTTTCCGGCCAAAACTGCACCCAGTGCTAAGATGAGGATTATTAACAACCCACATACAAGATTGATGGCTTACATTTATGTTATTTAGATACATTTTGGAGATCTTCCATTGGAACCACAACATTCTCCTCTCTTCGTACACACTTTAATAATTATCAAACTCGATGCTTACGATTTCTTCAGGCTTATTTACAGAATTCCGTGTTGCTTGTTTGCAATATTGTAAATTAAATCAGATATAAGCCGCAGGAATACTGCTGTTAATTTACCATGTTATAATGTTTGTGTATACCTCCCCGCCGCATATTATTATCAGCCAACCTTCCTATACATATATATACTAAGCTTAAAACTAAAACTCACCGCAATTCATCGGTTTAAAGTCCGAACACAAATAATGAACTAATACTCGAACAAAGCCGCAAACTAAACACAAAATAGATCTGCTTATCCCACAAGAAACATCCATTATCTGAAAATCAATGGACCACTGGATTAGTCGGAGGTGGCGTCTTAGAACTCAATGGACCAATTAAGAGACCGATTACGGTTCCTGTTCGAAGTCGAATTACTTGATACAACTGTCCTGAAAGAGGCTCGTTAAGACTGTATTGTTTTGAGAGAGAGCGCGCGGTGAACTTACTGCAGTTGCCATTACCATAAATGTCTTAGAAAATGATTGGATACTTCGGGGAGATTAAAATTCACCACGGAACTGTAGTTTGGGTTAACTGGAAGATAAGGGGAGATTATTTTGGAGGTCTCACTGCCTTTACTGATAACAAAAGAAAGAAAAGAGCGTTTATTGATTTATGTTTCATTTACAAAGTCTAGCAATAGATTTTTATGCTCAAGCTCTTCAAAAAAAAAACACCAGAGCTCAGTCGAAACATTTATTGCCCTTTAGCAGCTGGATGGATACAACAAAGTAACTTTGGGTGTTAGGGTATGGAAGAATTGCTGGAAGAATGATTGCGAATGATCTCGAAAAGAAACAGCTTTTACTCCTTCCATCCAAAAATACTCCAGGCCAAAGACGAATTGCTCTTGGAGCTCAAGAAATCTGATCTCTACGTAATCACAGAAACTCTCACTGAACACTTCTCACCTCTCTTACTATGTCAAAGTCGAGAAACGACTAGGATGATGGTGGGAATGCTGACCGGACATTGTAGGCTGAGGAAACATATGCACACAATTGGCCTAGCAGATGACAGCCTATGCAGGTTCTGCTAAGAAGAAGACGAAACAGTGGAGCACATACTCTGTGAGTGCGAAGGCCTAGCAAGGGTGCGGTTTCACTTACTCGGAGAAGAAAAACCGAGGACAGAGAGCTACGCAAGGGAGGCCAGGTTTTTGAGTCCAATAAAAAGAATAAAGCTCCAAATATGAGGAGGACCACAATAGATCTACAACGGTCGCAGTGGGAAAGACAAAGAGCCACTCTATTCTAATCTAATCTAATCTCACATCTCTGGACGCAGTATCCACAATTGTATTGCCTTAAATACTTGGAACAGCTCCAAAACTAAAATCTCTTGGACAACATGATATGGATGTGGGGTTTACATAAAGAATCATAAGGTCGCAGTGTGGTGGGACCAACCGGATCAATCTACCTTCCTAATCTAATCTAATCTACCAAAGGCTACAATAATAAACACCACTTTAAATTCCTTCTTATTACCACTAATGGTGGAAATTCCTTCCTCTATCGATTATGATTATTATCAAAATATATTTTCATTGTCGGTTTTGAAGGAGAAGTACTCTTAATGAAGTAATTAAGAATCACGTAAGCAAATGCTTGGAGAACAGATAAAGCATACTGGTTAGGAATAAAACGAAGCGCTAACTAAATCTCTTCGAAAATTCCGAGAAGAAGTGCAATTAGCCTGGGCACTGAACGTGATCGGAATAGTTACCAGCTCTTTCGCGAATCCTGAAACTTTAACTTTTTGGATTCTGACGGCAAACAACCGACACGTAAAGAGATAGAAGTTTCATGTAATTTTTATGTTTTTTTTTGTCTTCAAGTTTTGAAACGTTCGTCACCCAAAGTAACTGTTATTTACACAAGTAATGAGTTTCTGATAAATCCAAGCTTCGATTGGAATTTTCAGAGATAAACAGTCATTTTTATATCTGGAATAGTTATTTTCCTAACTAGTGCGGAAAGTGATACTTTCCCGCACGCGACTGCAGTTGACCCGAACGACGCGAAGCGGAGTTCGGGCAAGCGGTCAAGGGCGGGAAAGACACTTTACGCATGAGTTAGGAACATTATTTTTTCTACGACCGTATATACAAAAAAGTATATCAACCCATTTTTCAAAATTTATTTTATTTTGACACACTTATAAAAAACTTAGACCACAAACTATTATTATTATTATTATAAATATTAATATTAGAAACACAATTTGTTGCATTCTGTGAATTACTTAAAATTGCCGGTCCAGTGGAGTTATTTGGTGTTAACTGGTGAGTGAATGACGTTGATGAGGATAGCATCATTTGCAGGTCACATAAAGATGACGATGAGGGTGACGGCAGCAATTTTAAGTCATTTGTAGATGAAAGAATTTCATTTGATATATTTTTCTTATATCAAACCCGGGTGGTTTGATAGTTGTTTTGTGACACCACTTTAAAGAATTTACTAGGTTATATCAAAATATTTATTTTATTTTATATTTCCAGAAAATTGAAAATGCAACAAAAAGCTGGAAAACATGTTGATTTTATTTGATGGACTATTTATTCACCTGGTGTAAGAATAGTTATAACTTCCGAAGTAAAAAACTATCTAATAAGGTCAAAATGTGCATAATTTTACTTTCCCGCACTAGTGCGGGAAAGTGACACTTTCAAAGCTAAAATGCGTGCGGGAAAGTGGGTTAAAGCGCACGGTAGTAGAAAAAAATATTTTCATCTCACTTGGATTGTTATTGGGTGTTGGAAAATCGCAGGAAAACCATGGAAAATCTTATTACATGCTATAAAAGTGTGTGTTAAAATAAAATAAGTTTTGATAACACAGTAAATCCAAAAAGTATATCAAGTACCTGTATTTGAAAGGGTAAAGAGGTGAGCAAATTTACGGATATATGCACCGAGAAAAATATTTATTTGTGACATTCATGCCATGCGAAAAATTCATGATTTAGGGTTTGAATTACTAGAACACCCCCCTCGTTCACCAGATTTGGCCCCGTCCGACTATCATCTCTTTCCTCTACTGAAAAAAATTTTCTTCCAACGAGGAGGTAATAAAAGCTGTGGAGGTCTGGTTTGCAGATCAAGAAGAAACATTTTTTTCGAAAGGTCTAGAGACGTTGCAGCTTTGCTGTAATAAATGTATCCAATTAAGAGGACAATATGTTGGATAATAAAATATTTGAACATTGAAATTTTGTTTGGTTCTATAGTAGGCTAAGAATTTCTCAATATACATATTTATTTTTTTATCTCAAATGACAGTCTTTATTTCCTTCCACAAGTGCTTGGAGACTTTTTTTTTCCTTCATACGCTTTTAAATATGTCAAACAATCACTGGTTAGAAGTTTTTGCGGTCCGTAGCGTTAAACGAATCAAAAGCAGCGGCGTCGTTTTGATAAAGGTAGATTTTGGTAATAGCTCCCTTGTGTATAATATTCTATTTTTGTTCGAATGAGATTTTATGTGTTATGGCGGCGGCGTGTCTGAAATTTTTCAGACGTTTCGGCAGAAATATAACTAGAGGAAATATTTTTGCATCGAATATTCTCAGATTGGACTTGAATATGTAATATCTTCTGAAGTATTGCCTAGTTTTATCTCGCTCCTTGAAGCAGCTTTTATGTTTCTGATTCTAAAAGTCACGTAAGCTTTCAATTAATCTGAAAAATAATGAAAATCAACGCTTGTATTGCGGATTTTTAGATGCAGCTAATTATTCCACTCCTTCATTTTTAAACTAAACTAAACAAAAATGAAATACGGGGGTGGAAATGCTTGTATTAAATATCTGTGATCCACTCAATGGCTGCTAAATTCCCAGCTCGTATCGAAAATACAATATTCAAATTATTTAAAAAGTTTTGACGCTGGAAATTTCATTAGGAGAATATTTTATGCTGTGAAAATATTCTATTATTAAGATTTATTATAATCATAAAATTTCAACGAAACAATGATTTTGTGTTAAGTATTATTATCTTCTTGATAGAGATAAGTTGGTAATCGAAATGCGCGTGAGATAGAGCAGAGTTTTTCTAAGTATTCCATTCAATGTATTCAATATTTTCAAGAGCCAGACGATAAAGGTAATAGCTACAAATAATTAGCGATACGGCTGATTTTTTTTTCATAAGTACCTTAAAGTTTGTAGATTAATATAAAAATAAGTTTAAAAGTCTATCAATTTCCCAAATTAGACAAAAAAAATCACTTTTTTTTTCGAAATTTTTCAATATTTCGCGCTGGGAGGAAGGTACTGAAAAATAAAAAATACCACTGTGTAGGTGGAATGTTTTGCAACAAAAAAGGTCTCTTGCGTTTCTTTCGGCCGAGCAATGGTTTGTCCGGAAAAAATTCGGTAAACTAAGTATGTTATCCGCATCCGCGCGACTCTATTTTCTGAAGCGCGGCGGATACATTATTATAGACATACATTATTATTACAGAACATACATTATTACAGAAAAAAATCGAATGTGGAGAATAAAGTAAAAAACTTTGTCATTGTATTTGTTTTAAGAAATTCGGTCATTGCGATCTAATAAAGGAACCCTCCGAACTTTTGTTTCCTGAAAGAATTCGCTGACAACATTGAAAAGTTGTACAATAAAGTTGTTCCAGGTAGAAACTTATTTAAAGACGTGGTCGACTTCCACACAGCGATCGTTCATAACAACATCAAAGAGTCCAATGTTAAACTTTACAAATAAAAGCACGATAGCGAACTTCAACTTTGAGGAGTGCGATAGACGTGGCAAAGTTTCTGCATGTTCGACTCATTGATTTTCTACAAAACTGATTCACCTACTACTTAGACTATAATAATATCTTAGAGTGTCAAAATAGTTAAAAAATTTATTGTGTTTTCCAAGTGAATTTTTCATTTATAGGCCAATGAAAAAGACTTATTCTGTCAACACTCCCCGATTAGGTTTTTTAAGTGTATTTTACATCGTCAAGAGTGGAAATTTATTTAGTATTTCATATTTTTCCGACCGTTGGAATACTTGCTTCCCTATCCCTCTTTCTGGAGTCTCTAGATAATGTAAAGGTAGTCAATTATAAACTTCCAACAACTCGAGAAACGAAGTCTAAATCTATGGTCTAAATCATGTCTAAATGACCTAAATACAGAGGTTCCGACTTATGCTGACTTTTTTGAAAATGTGAACATTTCGAAAAAATTAATAACTCACTGATATAACAGATTTTAGCAAATTTTCTCTTACATCTTAATAGTTGGACAATCGTTGAATGTATTTCACTATTGAGTACCAAATATATCCTTACAGGGTGTTCAGAGTTTTCAGTTTCATTATTAGATCATTCAATGTGCAGTATATACGAAGCTTATTTTGAATGGAACACCCCGTATTCTAATAACTCGTCATATTCAAAAAATGTCCTCTTTCGAATGGTGTGAGGGTGTACTATACCTAGGTATTATACTTTTCGTGCAATTTACAATTTTCCTAAACTGTATGCTAAATCGATTTTAAAACATCTGCAATTCTCTCTAAATTTCAAACTAATGATCTTGGAATAGTTGTTGAAAGAAACTTAATAGATCACGTTTTAAGCCTCCAGAAAATATAGGGCTCTGGTAGCTATCCTATACCGAGTGGTTAGAAAGATATAGCTATAGCTATATAGCTATAGATATAGCACAAAAAAATCACTATCCACTTGAACATTTTATGAAATAACGGAAAGTTTATTACTTCTAGTGATCTATTTAGTGTCTTACAACAACTATGCCAAGATCATTTTTAAAATTTAGAGAAAATTGCAGATGTTTTAAAATCAATTTAGCATGAAATATAAGAATATTGTAAATTGCACGAAAAGTATAATACCTAGGTATAGGACATCCACATACCAATCGAAAGACGACATGTTTTCGAATATGATGAACTATTAGAAAATACAGGGTGTTCCTTTTAAAATAAACCTGATACTGCACATTGAATGATCTAATAATGAAACTGAAAATTCTGAACACCCTGTAAAGAGATTTTTGGTACTCCATCGTGGAATACATTCAACGAACGTCCAACTATTAAGATGTGAGAGAAAATTTGCCAGAATTTGTTATATCAATGAGTTATATCTTTGTTTACATTATTGTAATTTCCGTATGAATATGGATATCCAATTTTTTGCCAGTAGCCTCCTACAGGTCAAAATATTTTTAAAACATTCAACTTGGAAGTTCTCCATCTGTTAGCACTACCAATATTAATTCAAAGAAACTCCATCCCAAACGAGCTTATTATAATTGCATCTCGCTTAAGCTTTGGATTTCCGCACCGAACAACATTTCGAATATCTTTTTCAAAGATCGAAATACGGTATATGACAATAACTTAACTTGTTCAAAGAAAATCATACTCAAACAAAACAATAGTTTCAGAAACTAATGCAAAGTCGCTGGGATATTTCCATGAACAGTTCAAGCGTATAAAGAGGAATCAGAGATATCCGTATGTCTGATTGCTGGATTTGTCATTGTTATGGCAAATTTGAATTTCCAGTTGATTTCGAGCGTTAACAGTCTCCGGTTTACAATCGGAACAGTCCGGGACCCGGTTTTGCATCGGAAATTAACTTTATTGCCCAATCTCGTACCCTTTGACTTCTAACTATTTTCAGGCCCAAATGTGGCACTTTGTTTTGGAATTGTTATTGTGATAACAAGGCGGGAGAAAAGACCATTTTCCCTGTTCGACAAAACGGTTTACCCTATGGAATATATCGTGGAATTTAATTTCACACAACCTTCTAGTTTTCCTGCATAACATTTACAGTGTTCCAGTTCTCCGAACTTACTATTTTCCAATAAAAATAGAAACTCTGTTCACAATTTCGTGAATCTGATCCTGCTTTAATATATACTGTGTTATTTATAAGATGCGACATGGGATTTCTGTACAAAACTGTAAAACGCGAGATAACTTTTTTACCAAATAGCGTTAAAAAAAACATAACGGATTTGGAAAGGTCGTTGCTTGATTTTGCCCATTTTACCCATAATTAACAAATATTGTAGGATGAAGTCTATTTAATTCATCAAGATTTGATGGGCGGGATCCAACGAGAGTTGCTCAGCTTGCCCATGCGCGCCCCGTGCTGCCCTTCAGAGGAGGAAGTGCTATGTTTTGGGCTGGTATCATGTTAAATGATCGCTCAGAAATAATTCATGTGGAGGGAACGATGACTGGTGATAGGTATACATCCTCACGTGAGACTATTGCGCGCAGCTGTTGGCAATTCCTTCGTTTTTATGGACGATAACGCCCGACCTCATCGGACCAGAGCTGTAAATGAGTATCTTGAATTTGAAGGGATCAATCGTTTGAACTGGCCTGCCCTATCTCTTGACATGAATCCCATAGAACATGCTTGAGACATGCTTGCCAGGGCAGTGGCAGCACGCAGAAATCTATCCAGGAGTGTACAAGAGCTTGTTCATGCGGCCCAAGAAGAATGGCGAAATATTCGATTTCTTTGGAACGATCTCATTGCTAGTACATTTTCTCTTTTTAGCCATTTTCCATTCATAAAACCCCTCGCACCCGCATTGAATCTCTTTGGAACGTACATAAGCCTTAATGCAAGCCTGAACCCCTATTTCCCGAGATATAGGTTCTATTCGTGTGATATCCATTTGATTCTCTTCCTCTACTTTATCATCATCAAAGGCTCTATTTTCTGAGCTTAACTTGTAAAAACTGTGACCGTGACTTTGAACTATGCATTGTTACTCTATTTCTTAGACAGTCAAAAAATCTCGGTACTACTCAAGGTTTTAATTTAACTGTTCCACTGCTCACTGTTTTAATGTAAATATATTTTTCTGGTGCATTCTTGGATGTGTTAGGACAGTCGGGAATCAAATAGTATTCATTTACCACTTTTTTCTCACTCCCTTCACAATAAAATAACGAAACAGTAGGTACAGTCAACAGTCCAGCGTTTTTTTTCTTACACAAAACGATACAATATACACAATACACAGCTCTCGACTCGCGGCGTTTCAAACGTTAGGTATATAGCATATGCAGTGTGACGTCACAGGTAACCACGCCCCGTTTTCGTTCAATCCAATTTCTTTAATTAATTTGAGGGTTTAAACGTTCGCGGAAAAGTCTAAAATTTTGGGAATCTGTTGAAAATAAGTTTTAGTTTCTATTATTAACTAAAAATTTTTTTCTTGAACAAGCCCATTGGTTGAAACCTACCCTTGTGACAAATTAAAAAGCATTTCATTGGTTTTAAGAAACGTCAAAAAATAATCAATTGGCTCGGTTCAATCAAATAAACTGATTCCATACAATCGAGCGAAAGAATTTCTGAACAATAATGTTCAGTCACGCTACACTACCACACATTAAATATATGACACCCTGACTAAATCTGATTTTCAATCTACCAACATACTTCGTATTTGTCATTTAAATTACAAGAAAACGTCTGAGACTTCTGTGGTGAATAACGATAAATTCGGGATGGAGAAACGAGCAAAACCCGTGGGATATTTCGCCCAGCAATTTACATATTTTTATGAACATTTTTGTTGCCATGCAAAGACATGTTTCAAAAGAATATAGTCGCTCAAGTCATCGACAAAAAAACCAAATTGGAGTGGAATAATTTTATGATTCTCACATTTATAATACTCGGTTTCTTACTTTCTTAAGAAAAAATCCTGAAGTAAAAAGTAAGAATGTTTTCGTGGTTTGAATTTTCTTACCTAGTGGATGAAAATACAAAAAATATACCCATGCTTTCTTAGTTGGTCAGTGACTTGAACAGTTTTTTGACCAAGGGTTTACTGTAGTCTCTGGACATCTTCTAAATTGCTGATTTGCTTGACTTTCCGTGTGCTGCAGTTTTTGCATTTTATTATCAACAATACCTTTGTGCCCAAAGGTTATGAATGTTATATGAATATATTTTGATGTTCTAAACATCAGGTTGTTAAATGCTGGAAGCAATTCAAGTGACTCATATAGAGTATCATCATTCACGCTTTATTTAAGTGAAAATTCATAGTCAACGTAAACGAGATTTTCATAGTGGCCGGCATACATAATTTTTTCATAGTTCACCGGCCTGAATGACTTCATAAAAGAAAAAAAAACGCTTATATACACATTTTACACAATCTATTTTTAGTAGTGTACACTCTCTCTGTATTTTAAAGTTTTCAAATGCGAAGGAGAGGCTGTTTTATGTATTCTGAAGAAGCGTTCAAAGCCTGACCTACTTCAATACATATTTAACGTTTGATTCCACTGCATAAAAGACGCTACTTAATACAGACATGTTCGAAACATGATAAACAGTCAGCTTCTGTTGACGGAGTATATATAAAGGAGGCAACAAAGAGATAAATTTATGGATAAAGGGAGAATTCGAATAGGAATTTTTATTCCTCTCGACGAAATTATGGCCTGTTGAACATAGTTGAAGACATGAGAATGCCGGTTGCTATTTTCCGGTAAATTTAACTGGCGCTGTTTTTTGTCAGATGTGTTTTGAATTGAATGAATTAAATGTACGACATTCTGTAGCTTTATAAATCATATTTTCATATTCATAAGTCTAACTATTATGGACATTTATTATTTTCCAATTTGCTTTGACGTTATAAAGTTCTGAGCATACAATTTTATAATCTAGAATAATTTTTCCACTTCCATTTATAATTTTGCTGCACTGAGAGTTTCAACAGGAATCCTAACGGGACATTGTCCACTGAATGGGCACCTGAAAAAGCTCAAAATAGTGGAAGAAAAAGAAGAAAGTAGGTTCTGTGGCATCCATATACTTGCGATTTGCACAGCAATTCAGAATCCTGGTGTCACAACAATTGTGGGAGATTAGAGAGGGACATTTAGCTTAGTTAAAGCAAGCAGATATCCTAAAATTTCTCTGGGGAATAGGACTCATGAAGCTACTACTTTGCTCGGGAACTAAGTGAAAGTGAGAAGGCACAAAAGATCTTTGAGGTCTCACTGAATGTCATTTGATTTTTTTTTCGATTTTACGGCCGTTTTCATAACAAATGCTTAAAGTTCACTTTAGTGACTTTATCACTTTAAGAGGGGCCTCAAAAATTAGACAGCTCAAAACAGTTGGCACCCCTGACTTGCAACAAAATTTGGGTCATTTTGTATGCAACAAATCTAAAGAATGCAGTGAAATTGAGAGTTGAAATTTAAACATAATATAACTTGGTCCTTTGTCTTGGAGATGAGGTATTTTGGTCAAGTTTTAGATTGTTATGAAAAAGATATAAGCCATTAAGTGATGGTGTGATTTTGACAGTTTTGACAATTTGTGGTCACCAATTTGAGCGCCAAGACCTTATCCCCAAAAGAAAGCCTAGAGAATTCGATTCTGAAATTATGAAATCTCAATTCATTGTATTTTTTGAGATTTGTTGCACGGAAAATTTTGAAAACGTACGTTTCTTTACATTAGTTCAGCTGTTACACCGTCTTGATTGATGGCGCTGTATGGAACTTCAATGACAGACAGACAGACAGACAGACGGCAAGACGAGTGATTTCCACATATGTGGTGTAGCCCATTTTTTAAATCTTGTTTCAAGAGATCAATGTTTGGGAATTCTTGTTTGGCATGTACATATATTGGAGCTTTTGCCCGTTTCATCAACACTACAATTTTTTGCATAGCAATTAGTTTTCTTTCTGCTAGTGTAATACTGGTATCCTTTTTGATATCCCTGAGGCGTTTTCCATAATTTTTCAAGAGTCACCGTTTGCTATAAATTTAGTATACCTAAAACCATGCATTTTTTAACTGCAGTTAAATCCTTCCGCAATCATATCAGCTTCCATTGCAGGAGCAGATTCATCCCAATGTTTGTAGCAGGTGTGTTTTTTTAAAACTACATTGCCTTTGGAAGCTCTGGCACATATAGCACAGAACTTATTTCTTACTGCAATAAATAGTAACTTGGCCCATATATTCTCCAATTATAGCTACCATACCAGATAGTGCATTACAGTTTGTGCCATAGGATCGTTTACTTCAAGAACCATCCGCATAGACTGTGATGCAAGGTGTGCCATCTAAACAAAGTTGTCCATTTTCTGTAGCCCTCTATTATTCTTCCATACCAGCCCTTTCCATGGATCTTACAAGAGAGGCTTCCCATTCCTAAAACGATTTTAAACATGATAACATTTCTGTCGTATACGAGTACCTATGTAGACCCACAACTGAAGTTCCCCATACTGCTCCAGCATTTACTACAGATTCTTTTCTATTTGGATTTTCTGTGTCGGATTCATATTCTCTCGAGCAGCAGCAGTAGTTCCTAATGATGAATATTTCCTCATCACTGTCACTCTCGTTGCTGCTATCCTCAAAGGCCGATGACTCGGTATCTATTTCCATCTCAAGAGAATTTGTCCACAATATTGACACAACGAACTGAAAACTGTCTGGAATTTTGAGGTTAAAGTCATCTAAAGTCGCGATTGAGTCCACTTTAACTTAAAGTCAACTTGAAGTTACAAAGACTGTTATGAAATCGATTTTTATTTAAAGTTTTCTTTAAAACTTAAAGTAGTGTTAAAATTTGTTATGAAAACAGCCGTAAGCACAACATGAAGGTGAATAAAACTTACTTGAACAATTGGAGAAACCCGCACTTTTCTTGTGTCAAATGTATCTTGCTCAAATTCTCTGAGTTGTTGAAATGTTGTGGAGGTTTATCTGAACAAAAGTGTCTAAAGAATCACGAACAAAAGGTAAGCTTCTTGAGCAATGGTAAGGGAGATTAATTATTCTAAGATTTCGTGCTTATAACCTGCTAGAATAGTAATTGTAGTCCTATCACAATCATCCCATTATATTGAATCCCATTTCAAAAGGATACGTGTTACATCTATAACTCTATAAATTTTCCACTTCATCAAAACCGCATTATATACCGACGCTTTACATGTTTCATACTTGTATTATTCGCCCTTTTGTTTAATGCAACAGATCTCCCTTCCCCAGCAGATGAATCATGATGGGACTAGGGATACGGTTGAAATATATGACACTAATCCCGATGTATTGCTATTGTTATTTGTGATGGAACAAACTAAATGCTCGCAACGGATCAGCTATAAAGTTAATGGCAGCGTAGAAAGTGCGAAATTATATAATTTATTAATTCCTTGTCAGGATTTAGGTGTTGAAAAGATGAGCGCAGTCGAGTTGTCTCCGAAGACCGGGGCAGGTAGATTTTTATTATCAATTCCATCACTAATTGTTGGTTAGTTATTTTTGGAACTTTAGTTCTTTATGCCAGGTTATGTTTGAGCGACCAGGGGTCGCGACGCAAAAGATCTGACCGTTACGCGTTACGTTACGAAACGTTATGTTACATTTCTTCGTTATGTGCCTTGCGTGCTTGTGCCTCCTTAGTCTCTCTCTCGTTTACGAAGCAGCGATTCATAATAATAAATATGCTCCTACCCGGATTTGAACCCGGGCCGCCCGCGTACAATGCAAGCATTCTAACCACTGAACCACCGATGCTATATTGAAATTCTATGCAAAGCTGGTATTCGTAGTGCTAGTGATCTACTTGAATTTGTTCGGATAAATTTTTACTATTATTTCCATAATTGTTTTTGCGCGATTAAGGGGTCTAGCACATTTACTTTTCGAAATACAGGGTGCTGAAATTTTGAAAACTTGAATGTTTTAATTCGATAACTTTAAAATGGATGGATAAATTGATTTGACATTTGGCAGGTTGTTTTTAAATGTAAAAGGGCATATTTTGAAAGAAATTGTAGTTTGTGCAACTAGTGTGGATATATGATGGCCATATCGCACGAGGACGAAGTTTGAGCACGACGCCGTAGGCGGAGTGCTCAATCGTTCAAGTGCGATATGGACAATCCACACGAGTCGAACAGCATATTTTTTCTACGACCCACTTAAGAAAAAATCTAGAAAATAAAAATTTCTATAAACTGTAATATAACTTCAAATTAAACATTTTACAATTAAATTTTATGTTTTCACTAATTTTGTGGTAAACGTACAGTTCTTGAATGTCCAATTTGTATAATGCTACGGTTTCATTTTTTAAATTTACGATGCTGTTATTAGTTGATGTTGCCAGTCGGACTCCCTCATGAATTATTTAAGAATAAAATTAACAATAAAAAAAAACTTCCTCAGGGGGAATTTAACCCGGGTCTACTGCGTGAGAGTCTGGTATGCTTACTACTCAACCACCAAAGAATATGCAAATCGTTTATCTATAACGTCAGATGTATTACATAATTTTTGCTTAAAAGGAACTAAAGTTCCTACCGTGTGTCCCGCGACACGTTCTACCTTTTTGATATTATTTGGGACATGTTGCACAATTAAATAAAAACACCCACTAGATAACCTGTTCCGATTTGACGAAATAATTTCGATTTTACCGCTTGCCGTCATAGTAACCACTTCCAATATAGTTCTGTGATCTAAATTTCTCTTATCGTTGACCGTTACGACAATTGACATATGATGTCAACGCTCGATTCTATGAGGTGGTTTTCACTCTTTTCCGTTACCGACCCTTGAGTAGCAAGGACGTATCTTTCTACCGTCTCTTAAATTTAATTGTTTTACCTTAAATTGCTGTGGTAAGCACAGCTGCCAGGTTACCCCTGCCAGGATATCCCTGCTAGGTTACCCCTGCAAAATACCGTTACTGCCAGGATACCCCTGCCAGGTTACCGCCAGAATACCGTTACCGCCAGTTATACTTCAACTTTAGGACCTTTCCACTTCAACTTCAGCACATAAGCTAAGTACTTTACAGAAGTACAGGTTTTTTTTCACTTTCCTTCATGTTACCTCCTGAGGCAGAATAAATCTAATACTTAAACTTCTCTTTTTTTATTTCTTCTATACCCGGCTGTAAGAGCTGTAGGGACTGCGTCCGGGTTTACGTAAGTTTGTAACTTTTTTTTATTTTTTCAACTTTAAGTAAATTCTACAAGGTGCTTCTACCTTTTTCACCTTAGTTTCTTTTCTTAACATTAAATTATCTTTTTTCGTCGACGTCTAAAAGGGTAGTGGCGCCCTAAGTTCTTATAGTCTGTCAACCCTCTGGCATACCTAGTGTGGCATCAACATGGAGTCGATCCACCCTTGAGATAGTCTCTAGCCGGGATCTGTCTCTTAAGGAGAGAACGAGTGTTACAAACTATAAAAAGAAGCGAAAGGCACTTTTTATCGTAAATAATTACAGTAAACGACTTGGGAAGTATGAGAATAAAGATAATAATGTTGTAAGGAAAACTTGGTGTAATATCATCTGCGCCAAATTCCCGGTTGTGACTATCACTTCAAAAGGAGACATTCTGTTTGTTTTGCGGTTAGAGTGAAGCCTTTTTCCGTCTTTAAATTGCTAGTTTCGGTACAAGAATGTAGCCAATTAAAAAAGAAAAAGATAACGTCAACAACAGAGCTGAAACGGAGTTTTTTTAAACAATGAGTATTTCTGTTTTTGTTTTCGGAAACCGTTTGGTTCTGATATAAATGCATTGAGAATATATCTAGTTTCTAAGCTTATATTATTCTCACTCAATTTAATTTTAAGAATTACGTCTAAGGCATCATTCTATGCTATTCGATTTATCAGTCAACTTGTTTTCATTTTCGACAAAAAAAAACCTTGATTAACAAAAACCAGTTTATGTCTACCTGCGTTTTGTTAATTTGTGAAAAAATTGGTAGTACTCACTTACTCAGAAGATTAGGTTGGGTTAGCAATGAGAACATGCCCAACGGAAGCCATGGAAGTGATTCTCAACCTCACCCCTCTACATATGGTGGTGGAAAGTGTTGCAGAGAGAACAAGATACAGACTAAGTAGAGAGGGAGGGAATCATTAAAAAAACACCTCCCCACTTCTTAGAAATCAGACAACCTGGGACATGCCACAATACGTTATGATGAAAAAATATAACTTTTCAAAGAAATTCGTTACGGAATTAAGCAAGAGGAAGGAATGGGATCCAAATACCATTACCAGACTTGGAAAGAATGCCATTCAATGGTACACAGGCGGTTCAAAAGCAATAGAATGAACTGGGATAGGAGTGTTCGGGCCAGGAACCAAACACTCTGAAAGCTTGGGAAAAACCCCAAGTATATTCCAAGCGGAAATACACGCCATAAGAAAGTGCGCCCAGTTCAATATTTACAAAGGAGGCAGAAGACAAAGGATTAACATAATGTCGGATAGTCAAGCAGCCATTAAATCACTGAGCTCTTGTGTAATCAGTTCCAAAATGGTGTGGGAATGCCTAGACAAACTCAATGAACTAGGCGAGAACAATATAGTTACCTTACTATGGATTCCAGGACACACTGGAATAGAAGGAAATGAAATAGCAGATGAACTATCAAAGAGGGGGACTGAAATACCTTTTTGAGGGCCTTTAGCCTTTTGCGGAATTAGCCCCAATGTAAAATTGGAAGAAATAAGTAAAGCCTAAAGAAAGAGAAGAACTGTCCATTGGGAAGATCTAGTAGGGCTTATACAATCAAAGACTCTTCTGGGTGACTACAACCTGTTGAGATCAAATGAATGCGTAAGTCAAAGTAAAACTGCCCTAGGAGATTTAACAGGGATCCTAACGGGACATTGTTGCCTGAATAGGCACCTGAAAAAGCTCAAAATAGTGGAGTAAGAAGAAATCTCCATCCACATACTTTCCAACTGCAAAGCTCTTCAGAATCCCAAAGCACAGCACTTCAGAATCCTAGAGCACAGCACCTGGGAGATTACTGGATAGAAGAGGAACATTCACTTAAGTTGAAGCCTGCAGATATCCTAAAATTCCTCTGGGAAATAGGACTAAGGGAGCTACTAGTTTCTGAGACCCTCTTTAGAAACTGAGTAGAAGTAAGGGGGCACAATAGATCTAGGTCTAAGTGAATGTCACCCCAGAATAGGAAGATTGTCCTTCAAAAAATTTGCAGTATATCCAGAATTTCCAGGGGAAATCCCATTTCAATGACAACGATATTTTAAATAAATCACAATTTATATGTGTCCCACTGCACAAGAAACAATTCAAAATCATATTTTCTTTCTTCTTCAAGATTTTTGTAAAGCTTGTTTGTGGTCATGTAAAATTCTTTTCCTATATCAAAATTTTAGAATGGAGCATCAAATATTTCGACCATATTGTCTTGGGAGTTTTAGAAAATACTCCAAAATTACCTCTCCATTCATTTTCTCACTATTTTTTTCCTTAAATTATTTAATATCAATGTATTTTCTATACCGGAATCCTGTCACTCCTCGTAACAAAGACACAATAAGTAGTAACTTTGCATCTTCTTGTAAGTTGTCAAGTGTGGAATTTTTTTTTCCTTTTCTAGAGTTAATTTGAATTTTTTCTTCTCCAATTTTATGGTTATTTCAGCATTGTTGGTGTTTTTTTTGTTGTTGTATTTATTATTTTTTGTAATGAATTGGCGGTTTTATGTCTCACACTATAGTGTCTTTTTTGTGCTATGTGGGGTTTTCAAATCGTATTTAAACTACACTTTAGACAATTTATTAGCTTTTTCATAAACAGGATCGTATAACGTGTATATTAATATCTTTCTTCTAATAGAAACTGTTTTTATTCGATACGAAATAATCTAAAACAAGTACAGTTTAATTATTCAACGTTCACCAACCAATCATTATCATACAATATTAATGTTTGGTTTGTTTACACCTCAATGAAATGAAATAGTCAAAACTGCTATATGCGAAATACTAAACACTGTATTATACAATAATATTCATTCTGTATTTACCAAATAGATATGCATATAAGTGCAGTGATGGAATATAAACAAGCGTATATAATTATTAATCCACTACAGAACAAGTAAATTTGAACAAACATTTCACCGATTTCATTTAACTTCGTTTTAAAAATATATTGGGTTTCAAAATACCTGTCTGCTTGTTAACCAGAGGCGTTGAAAAATATTGCTTCTTTGAAAGGCGACCTAAAGGCATGATCGTCATTTCACAAACTGTGTATTTAGACCGTTGTTAGATATTAGGGTTAGCAGAGCAACTTATATAAATATCAAGCTATACATATGTATATTGAGAA